>JARBDR010000705.1:0-76101 GCA_029721355.1 Tegillarca granosa | reverse complement strand
CTCTCTCTCTCTCTCTCTCTTGCCATATAATATTATTGTAATTGTTGGGCAAAGTGAGTATTAAATGACAACATAGAAATAAAGGGAAATATATTAGTTATTATATCAAGAATACATTGATTCTTTTTCTTTCTTTTGTGGTTGTGAGAAGATTAGATATAAACCTAACCCAATGTCATTATAAGACAGTCTTTCCATTTCATTATGAATCATAGAGTGGGGACATAATTTTGCTCTTTTTCTATAATAGCGTCTTCATATTGATAATCCTGTTTTAAGATTTGACAAACTTGGCTCTCAATTTCAAGGTCTGTAGCCATTTTGATAACTTAAAACTTTATGTATTCAGAGCAAATACAAAATGTATAGTTAATAGATATTTGTCATTAAAGTTTTCTATTGGCAAGACTTGACTTTGATATTATCTATGGTAGTTTACATTAACTAGTAATCATAAGAGACAATAAATTCATTAATACACCATTATAAAACCTGCTATAAGGCCAGTGTACGAATGTATGCATAGGGCACATGTTATATCAAATCTACTGTAATTTTAGTACATGACCTATACAATAAAATCTACCCTATTATTAAATCCAAATTAATTTTGTTGTTTTGCTGGTCTTTATACACAGGTGAAACATTATTTATTTTACATTGAACTTACAATTTATCTTCTTTTCAAGAATAGTAAACTTGTGGAAGCGGAAATGCAACGTATGCAAACTACTATGGCTATTCAAAATCCATTTGCAAATATTCAAACTGACATGAATTTTTAAATAACTCATTTAAATGCATTTTCAAGACATTTTGCATGATCCTATACTGTTGAGTGCAAATATCATTTGCTTATCAGAAACTCATCTCTCGCTAGCTGAACAGAATGTGTACAATATCCCAGGCTATGATTCTGTGCTCCTGCCAACAGATCGCTCACAAACTGTCATGACTGGCAATCTATTTTAAACAACCATTACAAGTACTTGAAAAAAGAACACAAACATGTGTGTAGTTGTATGAACTTTTGCATTTTTCACTTGACTGCACCAGGCCATTACAAAATTCTACTGTATAGATCACCATCAGGGAAGATAACAACCTTCATAAAACTTAATTAATATCTAAGCTTATATCCACTGCAAAATTGCCTTATTCTTGGTGACTTCAACATTGATAAAACAAACTTTCCAACTGCATATGCAACACTTAAAACTTTCTTCAAATCCAAGAATTTTGACCAGATCATTGAGAATTCCACAACACTGTATGGAAGCAACTAGATTTAATATTTTCTAACATACCTTCACACCATGAAGTCAGACATTTGGAATCTACTATTCTGATCACAACATTCAGCACCTGTCAATATCCAACTAGGTATTTCTTTTCATTTTTATCAATGAAATCATTAATGTCATATTATGAAGATATTTAAAAATATTCATTGTCATTTCAGTAAATTAAAAGACTCCTCTCTTCAATTAAATGAAAAATCAGTTGATTTGTAATTTTTTTTTACAAATTATATATGTGCCACTGTCAAACATGTTGTCCTTTTCAAATATTCCATCAATGTTTGATTATATCAAGCACTATAAAAATGAGTGTGAATTACTTTTATATTCCATTTCCATCAATTTGACATCAAAACTGATCAATATATTGAACAGTTTTTTCTTCACCATGACCTTTGCCTTGTATATCTGACATTGCAAAGAAATATGTGCATAAAACTTGTGACATCACATAAATAAACATATCATAAGTACAAAGTTTCAATAAGCATATACTGAAAAATGTAACAATCTGCATTCAAGCAATGTACAAATAATTGAAGGTTTAACCAGTTTTATAACCCATACAGCTTACCAATGCATGTAACACAAACTGGAATCTGTATACCCATCAGGAACATGAACTGTGGTTTACCATTAAGTTCTCATCCTGACAAACCTTACAGGAACCTCATTAGTCAAGCAGTCTAGATCACTGCATCTTAAGTGATCAAAATAACTTCTCATTTCATAGATTACAAGTTCAAATCCAACTCAAACAAATTAGATTATTGCTATGAGACTTCTACATCCTAGTTTAAGACAATTGCCAGTAACTCCAGAAAGTTGGTGGTTCTATCCACATATTCTAGGATTTTTCTCCATCACTAGAACTGTATGGTTGTATGTAACCTGTAATCCAACAATACATCCATTGCCCACAAATCATTACAACAATGCACAGCCTTTTATGTGTAGTGTACCCTACTGAAGTAAGTTACAACAGTGACAAAAACAGCGCGGGGGCACCATGTCAGCCTGACATATTTCTAGTTTTAATTGTATTTATTTATCAATTTATTTATTTATTTATTTATTTATTCTGTCTGTGGTTTGCCTCAGTTTGACTCGGCTTTCATTTTTAATTCATATATTTCAGGTGCTTTAGGTGCCTTGTCTCAATATGGACAGGAGTTTTTCAGTACTTTGGACAAACTTGTCTCTCAAAGCCAGAGAACACGGGATAAAGCAGCCAAAAACAAACAAGATCTTTGTCAACAACAAGAAAGGCTAGAAGAAGAATTACGAAACATTTTAGATGAACAGGAACTCAAATATCGGGAACATTTTGAAACAGATAATAGTCACAATAGTAGATATATTCCTGAAGTGAAAGAGGAGGATGAAACTTCAGGAAATATAAGTGGAAGAATATCAGAAGGAAAACCTAGTGCAGAATCTGAAATGTGTATCAGTGGACGGAAATCTAAACAGAAAAAGATAAAAGAACATATGATGGAAGAAAATCACATAATAAAGACATATTACATTTAAATGATAAAGATCATGTAAACCAGGAGCTTAATGAGGATATGTGTATAAGTGGGCGGAAATCCATACCTGGAAAGTTGGGAGATGATTTAAATTTAGATAATGATAATAGTAGAAAATCGTATGCTTTGGCAAACTTTGAGTCTGATGATGTCTGTGTTAGTGGTCGAAAATCTAAAAATAAAAGTTTGAAAGAAGGTGGTAAAACTGGGAGAAAATCACAGCAAAGTGAAATGATAACTCCGATTGAAAATGGCCTGCCAAGTCAGGAATCTGAGGATGGAAAATGCATAAATGTTAATCGGAAAAAACAGTTCAAAACAAAAGAGGATGATTTAAGTCATACTGAACAGATTTCTAGCAAGATGAAGCACTTACTCTAGATGGTTGCAAGAATTTACTGCACTCAAATTATGTTTACGAATCTGATGATGATGAAATATGTGTCAACATTAATCAAAGGAAACAACGAAAACAATAGCTAGTGTAAATAAGAAAGATATATCTGTAGACTCAGAACCAGGAAATGAGGATGATATGTCAAAGGAAAAACATATAGGGGATGAAATTAATGATGGTTTACCTCCCCAAAGTAAAAGTCAGTCTAAAGAGAAAGTAAATAAACCAAAAAAGGAAAGAAAGTATATACCAAATACATTTGTACCTAACAGAACTCTTCGATTGAGAAGGTCAGGAAGTTTGAGTAGGTTGTCTAATACATCAGAGCAGGATCCTAATGAACAAACTGTTAATCAAAGTGAACAGGAGTTATACCACCAATTAAAAGGTCTAATAGTTCATTTAGTGTTGATGATGAGGGTAATCAAGGGGTAGAAAACCAGTATTGAAAGAGGATGGAAAACAGGAGGTCTGAGAGCAAGGAGAGGAGGACTAGTGCTGTCAGTAAAAAACCACCATTTAGATAGTACATTCAATAATATATGCTTTAGTGGTCATCTTTTTATTGTGTTGGAAATAAGTCAATTTTTAACTAGTATTTGTCCAAAAGTTTCATTTTTGTCGAGTCCGGCATTGCTATAAGGCGAGACTTAGGTGTTACTTTTCCAGTATCGTCGTAGGCGGCATGTCAAATGGTTAAAGTTTATGTTAAAGTAATTTATTTTTTACTCGATCAAAAACTAACCAGGCAAGGCATTTAAATCTGTGGAATTTTTGTTTCTTTTTATGGTATATACACTCTATAGACAAGCCCAGATTCTTCAAAAGGGTGGAGAAATGGTTATTTTATGATACATTAAACCATAGTTTTAACCAACCTTCAGAACAATTAAAAAAGCTGTTATGTCATTTCTTGTGCTGTAAGTTAACATTAAAAACTGACCAGTTTAACATCACTGAAGATTTATACAATTTTGACCAGTTTTAAACTTAAATAACTGTACTTTATCTGTGACAAAATTAAATTTCAGAAACCTAGTCTGTTCCTTGATAAAGAAAAAAACAGAGTATTAAAGTACTGATGAGAAGTGAATTTCAGTCTGTTTGAAACTTCAAATATCCCTCATACAATAAAAATAGGCTAAAATTAAAAAACAAAATGTAAATTAAGACTTGGGTAATTGAATTTAATTTCTACAGTACAAACATTTAAGCAATAAATCAGCATGAATGTCCACCTCATACAATGTGGCCAGAAAGTAATTGTATTTCTATTGAAATTAAGAAAATGATGGCCTTCCTAGTATTATGAACAGTAATCAATTGACTGACAGCTCCCAAAGAGGGCAAATTTTTTGGCTTGTCTATAAAATGTATAAAAAACTATTGAAAAAATCAACAATACTTCCCAAAGTTACCAGACTTGCACTGTGACTGATCCAGCACTGCCCTAAATAAAGTGCCACTGCGATAGCTCAGTTGGTAGAATGCTCGCTCCGTAAGTGGAAGGTTGTGGGTTCGACCCCCGGCCTGGGTCTGGCCCAAGACTTGAAAGTGGGTAGCAACTGTTCTTTCGCCAAGCACTCGGCATTACGAAATAAAAGTCACGGTTCTTTGGATGGGAACTTAAAATAAACGAGGTCCCGTGTCATGGCAGGCATGGCACAATAAAGAACCCTGCTGTATAATGCCATCAGCGCAACGCACAGGCAAAATTTCTGCACTTTCGCTTATAGATGGCAACGTCTCAATATAAGTGAAATATTCTTGACTGGATGTTAAACACCATTACTCAACTCAACTCCTAAATAAAGTCCAGTTTTACCTTCCCATTGTGTCATAATATCAACCAAAGTCCTCTATATAAAGACCACCTGTCTGTAAAGAACATATTTCTTGGTTTACATAGGTTGTCTTTATAAAGAAGTTTGACTGTAACTATGTACCATTTAAGTATTTGCACTCTATGCTGAAGGTTTTTTATTTTTTATTTTACCTGGCTAATAAATACATAGTTTTTATCTCTAGTATTTGGAATGCCAAAATGTTTTATATATTTTATTTTACTCTCACAAATGTTCATTTTTATTATACACATTGTTAGAAGGTTACCTGCAGATTTTGGAAGGTTTGTGTTTTCATTTGTATACTGTAGTTTTCATCTATAAATCTTTTACCAATTTTATTCTACTCTGGTTTCCTCTTCATTTCTATAACGGAATGCCTATATAACTTAAGGTAAATATTTTGACTGTAATGTGAAGTGACATTAAATCTTACAAGTCAGCAGTTTATTGATGAAACGAAGTTAATATTTATACACATTTTTTCATAATACAGAAATTGAAACAAAACAAATCTGATTTTAAAAGGTGGCAACAGTGTTATTACTGATTAATTTGTTAAATGTTTCTTCTTTTTTATCAGTAATTAGCAATTATCTGATTAATTATTTCATGATTATTTGCAATCCCTAATGTAAATACCATATTAACAACACTTCACTTGTGTACATGAATGTTGTTCATCTGTTTATTCACTCATTGTTGATACAGTATATATATATATATATATATATATATATATATATATATATATATATATATATATATATGATAATTTTGTAGTTTTCTCTTTTGTTTGAAACCAGTTTAATGGTTAGGGTCACATACTACAATTTTCAGCTTATTACAATTCCTCTCCACCTATGTACGAGTCCTGCTTTGGCAGATGCTAGTGTAAGAAAGTTCTCAGCTTGTCAAAGGTCATGGTTATCTTTGTATATTACAGTTTCCTCCAACATCCCAGAAACTAACTGCCCTGATTTAAGTGAAATTTTCTGATCTTGGGTGTTCAACACCATTACTACACTCTGGTCCTGTAGATTCTATTTTAACATTATATCATTACCTTTTTAAAGTTCGGGGCTTTTACATGAACAGTAGAAAATAAACAAGGGTATCAGGTCAATTCGCCCCACGGTAAATTTGCCCCCATCAAATTTGCCCCCACTTCTTGCAAATTCGCCCCCATGTCAAAATCGCCCCCTTCAAATTCGCCCCCACTTCTTGAAAATTCGCCCCCATCAAATTCACCCCCAACTTTATTGAGATTTTACCTTTTTAAACTTTTTTTTCTTATTAATAATTTTATTTTACCTCAAATATGCCAAATTAACACTGTTAACATATTATGTGTAAATATGCATTGTGTGTGTTGCAATTTATGTCGAGTATTCATAATGCATTGACTGAATTCACACATAAGACAGCCCAGGTTGTGATTACTGTAATAATTTATATTGAAATGGTGATTATCAAAAGTCCTTTGTACAATTATTGCTATTTACCTCTAACCACCAACAATGGCATGTCAAACGTTGCAATATTCCATCTTTTACATTTGAATTTAATAATTATATATTTGTTTGTATTTGAATTCAAAAAAGTACATTTGAATTTAATTCAAAAATACATTATTTGAATTTAAATGCATTTTTTTTAATTCAAATACTTACTTTTATGAATCCAAATTCATATTTATTGAATTCAAATGTAAAAGATAGAATATTGCAACGTATGACATGCCATATCCAGTAGCCTCCAGTATTTAAAGTTGAGTTGAGTAATGGTGTTTAACTCCCAAGTCAAAAATATTTCACTTATAATGAGATGTCACCAGCTATCATAATGCTGAGTGCTTCGCGGTCTTGGACCATACTTTGTCTGGGTTCGAACTCACGACCTCCTACTTACAGTGCGATTACTCTGCCAACTGAGCTACCAGATTTAGATGTACTGCCTTTGTCGCTGATGGAGAGCACAGGTACCAGGGGGAATTTACTTTAGCACGTCGTCATAAATCAACTCATAAGTCATTACTACAAAATGAAGTTTAGAAAAAAAAATGGGGGCGAATTTGTCGGGGGCGATTTTGTACGTGGGGGGCGAATTTACCGTGGGGCGAATTGACTTGAATTCTAAACAAGTCATTGTATCTTTTATTTTTCTTTGTTCATGCTTATTATTATTATTATTATTATTATTATTATTATTATTATTATTATTATATGTTTTCTTAGCAGCTTTGCATATCATCCAAAACAAATCTTTCTTTTTTTCTTTTTTTTCTTTTTCATCTAGTGTATCTGTAGTTGTATATGTTTTATATTTATTAAGATGTTATTTAAAGAAGGAATTGTTATGTTATAACAGTTAAGACTAATGAAATAAATTATATATACCGGTACAACACATGTATGTGTCACTTTTTTTGCTCATTCTTTATTGCACTTTGCACAGTGGAACCAGTCTAAGACCCAAAACCCTCTGATCTTCTATACTGAAGATTTTGTTGAATTAAACAGGTTTTGTGTTTACATAGGTAAAATAAACAAACAATTATAATGGTATGTCCTGATCAAAATATTTATTCAGGGTACAGTTTTCAGTTCAGTTTTCACAGCTTCCCTTGTAAAAACTAACACATAGCAATTAACATAAATCAAGAAATCAACAATAACCAAATCAATTTATTTGATTCATCAAAAATGACATGTTTGTTTCCATGTATGTTTAAGGCTTCCATTTGGCCCTTGACCATCAAGGGGCAAATTTGATTTTCTCTTTGCTTTAAAAGTCCAACTATATAAACATGACTGACTCTTCTGAAAAGTCAGTTTTCTAATTTCAAAAAAGGTCAGAAACCTTAATTTCATGAGTCTAATGAAAACCCTTGCATTTAATAATAGTAAAAAATATATGTGCCTCTGTTCACAAACACAACTGAGTCTTCTGGAAAGTCAGGAGTCTAATTCTAAGAAGTCAGAAACTTAGTTTCGTGAGTCTAATGGAAATGTGCATTTCATGATTGCAAAAGTATATAAAATGTCATGTACTTGTGTTCATGCAGTGCTGTTATTTGAGATATCATTTAATCTGTTATAGTAAAATTGAGAACAAACAATTTGATACCTGCTAGTTTTACACCCAAAAAAAAGAATCTTGGTGATAGATTTAGAACTTGTTCAATAGAGCTGACTGAATCATTTACACAAGATCTTGGACAAATGTCACATTAAGGGTGCAATATATGACACTGCTTATTGTTATAAGTCCATTGCATAGGAATAAATTTCAGCATTTTAATTGGTGACTTCTCGACAGAATTATTATAATCTCAACATAATCAGTCAAGATTGTTTTTACACAAGTACAAGAAATGGTTAGAGTAAAGATGGAGTTATAATCTACTGATCTTCATAGGCAACTGGGCCTTAAACAATGGAAACAAAACAAGGTAGGTGTTTCTAAAATGAAAGTGTTCTAAAGCCAAAAGTTTATGAATTTGATTGGTTTATATAAATTGTGTTTTAATGTTTTACAATGTTTTACAGACAGGCATAAAATATTGTGGTAGTATAATAAAAGTACTTTAATAAACCATAGATGTCTCTAGAGCTGGTTATGAAATTAAAATAAATTATGTATTTTAAAAAGGGTAAAAAGTGAAATTTTGTAATCAGAATTAAAGTTTGAATATATTTCCTCAAGATGCCTAAATTCGTGGTAGGGTCAAATTCATGGCAGATTGTTTACACTGGATATCATTTACAGTAAATACATCACTGCGCACACTCAAAGTCAATAGGCGCCCAAAGGGTTAAACTTCCCATACTTAGAAAATTTTTAAATGTGACCTAAACTGGTAACAAAATATAAAAATATCAAAAGTTTTAATTTTTGACAGATTTCACTATTGCCAAATTGTTCTTGAAGTTATATCTTTATTATTAATCACAAGTAAAATAAATAACAATGTAAACTATGTCGTCTTGAAGAAGAAGAGTCTGGCCTATTTACCCGATCAACATCTGAAACTTTTGTCATCAAAATCATGTGTCTCTTACACTATATTTAGTAAAATTCATGCATTTTTCACTATATAATATGATGTAAAATGACATGAATTCCACATGTCATGAATATCAGAAATGCCTAATCATTTTTAATCCTTGTAATAATTGTGTAATCAATAATAATCCAAAAATTTGTTAATCTAAACAAGACTATTGAAAATATAATTTTTTGAAACAATTAGTGTTGTAAGCCCTAACCAGGAGAAATCTCCTGATCCAAGAGACTTCCCACAAATTTGGTCACATTTTTTCAAAATGGCATCTGCCGAGACGGTTTTGTTTACAAACGATGTTTTCCGATATATTTCAATGACAACAACTAAATTTTTCTTCTTTTTAAAGCAAAGTGCAAGAAATGTAAAACGGGATTGACTTTTTACTATTTACTTATGATTAACCATTAAATTTATCAACAAACTGTTAGTACCACGAATATTGGCGACAGAGGATACATATGGAGGACCTTATGAAATTGTCATTTGATGACTAAATTTCTGGATCCCAGATAATAAAGAAATTAATATTTTGAGGGGAAATTCACACAAGCACACATAATTACAAAGCTGGGATTTATAGCATTGATCTGTACTTGATAACAAATTCCTTCAATTTACTGAGCTGTGGGTAAAATGTGAAAAATGCATGGCTATGTGGACAAATACCCTATTTAAATTGATAAATGTAAAATGAATCAATATCTTTAATCATCAGTACTTTCAGTACTTTGATGTCGTTAAGTTACACTTCCGTGTTCCCGGAACTCTTCTGATGATTTCGTAGACATATTAAATAATTCGGAGTACCTCCAAGTGTTTGTAAAAATGGCTTCTGAGAACTTGCGAGTCGATAATCAGGAAACTATAGAAGCCCTTACTCGGGAAGCTGAAGCTTTAAAGAAGAAGTTAGAAGAGGAGAAAGCAAAACTCAATGATGTTGATAGTATGCATAGTTTTGAAATAGAAGAATACTGTGTCAAATTAAACCCGAGGCCCGATAAAAGTCCAGACGAGCTGACCAGTCTCATCCTAAAAAGTTGATAGTCATTAATATCTTGTTCAGTACATTTAATATATCCTTTTGCATAACTTTATAGCACAATAAATGTTGCGCGTAAATAGCGCCGTCATCTTCTTCAAAACAAACAATTATTTACATATGCCCAGTGTTTATGGACACCCTCAGTAACTAACCTTCATATTTGTTGATTTTGTATAACAGTAAAGCAAAAAATTACAAATTTAGACCTAAAATCTTTGACCTTTCCAAAACTAGTAGAAAGCACACCGACTGTTTATTGAGTTAGTTACCTATCTTGTATTGTCTTCCATAAATTCGATGCACATCTTGCAATTTTGTTGTAAACACAGTTGTAAGCTGGAAGACTGGAATTGTGTCAGGTCAAACGATTAGTGAGGCAGAAACTTTTTTAACTGCTGTTTTTTAGAGCTTGCACCCTGATTTCACATAAGTACAAAGCAGACACAAACATATACTCAACATTAAGCTAATCGTTGCTGGAATACTAGTAGCCTATTGCCCTATAATTGTCACTGTATTTGTAACAACAAAATTTCCAAAATTTTTATAAAAAAAATCAAATCAGTTCTCATATTATTCATTTCCTAGAGGTATAACCAAAAATTGCTGTTGTCATCTTAATTTTTCGATAAAATATGAAAATGTTTCTGCTATATTAGTTCAAACTCTTGAAAATGGCTATGTCTACTGATGTATGTGGAGTGTTGTCCTTGTTTATATATTGCATTATATGCATGAATCATATTTTTTTTCTGACAGGTTGTTCAACCTGAAATTCTGATAACAACATTGTTTTTTTTCTTAAAATTATATTGTCATTATCAAAGATCTAAATGTTAATTTTATGTTATGTCTAGGCTCAAGTTATTGAACTGGTATATTAATACAAAGGAGTGTGACCAATACATTGTAATAGTAATATTTTCTTTCAGTCTTTATCAATACATTCATTTGAGGAGTTAACATAGTTTAATTCAAGACCACTTTTGAATGTTTGTAACACAGTTTTCTATTTATGATTTTTTTCAGTGTGTGTAGCAACACGCCCCATTGAAGGGTTGACACAATTTAATATAAAACAAAGGAAGGTCCTGAAAGGTCACCATGGTAAAGTTTTATGTATGAACTGGTCTACAGATAAGAGACATATAGTTAGTTCATCACAGGTAAGGAAACGCCACTAGTACCACTACTAATTATATTACTTCTGCCTTTGTGTGTTCATTTTTGTGTTTACAGTGTACCACTCGACTGTGAAAGAAGGTAAACAGCAAAAAATCAATTAAACCATGCTGTTTTATGACATGATATTTCTATTTCAGATACCTGTAATTCCTTTTTATTTTGACACAACTTCTGGAATACCAATTACTGGTAGCATATTTTGATTTTCTGTTTGTATGCCAATCATATTGTACATGTATATACATTTCATAGTGCTTAAACATTTGCAAAATAAACTAAGTTTGTTTTGATTGTAAAGTTGTTAAAACATAAATTTTTCGTTCTTTTATTGAAAAAAAATTTTAAAAAATTTACTGATCTTCAGGTGGTGTAAGACCTGGGATGAGTTGATTATTTCAAGCCTATTTTTTGTGTCACAACTGAAATGTTGAGATAACTGTTACAGGTAATAGAAATGTACTAACAAAATAGTGAACAGTCATTCAGCATTTGTCTTGATCAAGTATAAATGGCTGAAATAAGTTGATTTGATGTAAAACTATATATATATGTTATATCCAGTCTTAAACAACATTTTAATACCCCCCTTCAAAGAAGGGAATGCATATTGCTTTGCTGCTATCTGTCTGTCAGTCGGTCTGTCGGTCCACCAACAGTTTCCTTTATTTTCTTCGCAGAGGTTGGATATACTGAAATGAAATTTGATATACATATTTATCAATAGACTATCTAGGCCAAGTTCTGTTTTGCGTATCATTCGGGCAATTTTTGACAGAGTAATCCCCCTTGGACTATGAAAAATTCCAATTATATGCTTTACGTTCATTATCTCTACAAAGGTTGATCAAATTAATTACTGATATAACATGAGAAACTGCCCATAATAAAAGATTGTGCACCTTATAATGTCTGTCCAAGAAGGGGGGGGGGCATAAGTGTTTCACAAACATCTCTTGTTAACATTCTATATGGCCTTAGCTATATGACTCTTTTTTGTATATTTTAGGATGGAAAAATGTTGGTATGGGATGCATTTACAACCAATAAGGTAAATATTTCATATTTCATAATAATTGACAATATAAATTGCCTTTAAATCAAATTAAATGGTTTGGAGACATTGGTAATTTGATACATTGTTATACATGTAAGTTAAAAAAATCTGTTGAAATTCAAGAGTCAAGATTGATCACCAACTTACATATTCTGTATTATTATTTTTATTATACATACTGTATATAAAAACATGTATATATATTTTTTAGGAACATGCTGTTACCATGCCAACGACCTGGGTTATGGCCTGTTCCTATGGACCAACAGGAGATGTAGTAGCATGTGGGTAAGGACCATAATAAAACATTAAAATTGATTTTCATCTTGCATAATTAAATTTAGTTGATAAATATTTGTAAGAATATTTTTCAAGATATACCTAAGCACTACTATTAAGTAGTATGCATACATAGCTGGTGATGATTTGATATAAAGTCTGTTACAAAGGTTTTTACAGTATAAATATATGTCGGACATGGCAATTATTGGTTGTAATCATATGAAAATTAAGGTAAGGTTTAGAACAGTGAGAGTGGAGTAGATTAATGGTGTTTTACACTGCAACTAAAAGTTCCTTCACTTAAAAATGGATGTTTGATTAGATGGATAAACGGTGTTTTACATCCCAGTCAGAATTCTGTTACATATGTCGAGGCAGTGAGTACTGGGATGTTGGAGAAACTGAAGTGCGTGGAGAAAGCCATAGACCTTTGGCAAGTTAGCTGACAAACTTTCCCAAATAAGAATCTGCCAGAGTGGGATTAGAACCTAGGCGGATAGAGGCACTGTGATCTGTAAGCACTCACTTTTGGTCCCTTGGCCACCAAGACCCCTTTTTGGATGTTGAAGGAAACCAGGATGCCACAGAAAATAATCAACCTTTGAGAAGCAAACTGACAGACTTTTCACACCAAGTTCGTTCTGAGTGGGATTTACACTAAGTGATTAGAGGTACTGTGATGTGTATGCCAGCACACTAGACCACTCAGCCTCCGAGGCTCCCAATAAATTAAAAAAATCATCTTTTTCAAATAAAAGTAACTTAAAGTTAAATTTGTTATTGTTTTTTCAGTGGATTGGATAATAAATGTACTATATATCCATTAACATTTGAAGAAGATCCTGCCTCCAAAAAGAAAGCAGTAGCTACACATACAAGTTATCTTTCATGCTGTACCTTTACAAGTTCAGATAAACAGGTAACTAATGAGATACAGGTAGATTTTATTTTAAAACAACTATTATGATACATTCATTGTTTAGTATTATGCATGTATGAATTACAATTTTTCTGTCAAAATGCACAGATAATGAAAATGGACATATTAAAATCCTTTTTGGAAGCTTAGATAAAAATTGTTCCAGCATAAACATCTTTTTTGTAGATGATAATGACAGGTACATATAATAATGTTGAATACTTTTAATTAAATTGACACATAAATCATCGTTTTATCCAGATTTAATGAAAATTTTCAAGTGAAAAATACTGTTTCAAAGCATTTAAACATTTTGCCAGATACATATACATTTACATACCTTAATCTGATTTTAGATTTTAACAGGAAGTGGAGACAGCACTTGTGCATTATGGGATGTTGAGAGTGGACAGCTCATTCAGAGTTTCCATGGTCATGCTGGTGATGTTATGAGCATTGACCTTTCACCTTCAGAGACAGGAAATTTATTTGTATCTGGGGTACGAACATTTAAATTTTATATATATATATATATATATATATATATATATATATATATATTGACGTAGTAATTGTAAATATGTCTGAAATGTGACAAGTGTGTATCACTGATTTTGTTGGTACACAGATTAATGACATCACAATACCAATCACTGACATTAATGTTTGTCTTTGAGTTCAGATTGTTGTTTATAACTGTATATGAAAGTGAAGATTTATAGTTGATATTGACAAACCTTGTTGGTATAGGCCATCACATGGGAGCAATAATATAAGGCAAAAAACGGGAAAATTGGTTATTTGCTACAATATATATGTAGTTATTAGCTTTTGTAACTGTGAACATGTTCCCATGGGGGCCTGCTTTCACAATTTTTAGAAATTACCAAGACAAGGTTTTTATTTTTTAAAAAGAATATTCCTATTATTTAAAAAAGGAAATCTTTGAAAACAATTTTCAGAATTAAGTGGTGGACTGGGAATATAGCAAAATAAACTTTTAACTTTTCTCGAGACCTTTGTTACCTTTAAGTGTTGTTCAGTTCACAGATCACTACCTACTGTACAAGAACTGGTATATGTGACATATGGAAAGGTGGGAAGATTTATTCTTACCTAATCAATAAACTTACAAATTGCTGTGAAACTTTATAATTTTAAGAGATTTCAGATCATTCAGTTCTTTTCACACCAAAACAAAATTACATGTATAAAATTTCATTGTATTGAAGGGCTGTGACAAAGTAGCAATGGTTTGGGACATGAGAACTGGAGAATGTGTACAGGTTTTTTGAAGGACATGAATCTGATATAAACAGTGTTAGATTTTATCCTAGCGGTGATGCTTTTGCCACAGGATCAGATGATGCAACGGTAAGATATCTGCTTACTCTTGAACCACATGGTACTTACCTATTGGTTATAGAGCTGTTGTGATTCGCAAAAGCATGTCCTTATATTCACATGTACAGGTGATGTATCTATTCTTGTCTTGTTATCACACTTCTGCCATGTGGTATTGATTTACAAAAAAGGATTTATTCTGAAGCAAGAAATACTGGACATACATGTAAGTCACAGAAAATATTAATTTATTTTAGATATATGTTATTTGAATATTTTTCTGACTGTCTTGGTGGCTCAGTAGAAAATCAACTGCCTCAAGAGCTGGAGGTCATGGGTTTGAACTCTGGTTGGGTCATACATAAGACTTAAAAATTTCAGATATTGTTTCCTTTCCTGGTGCTTGTCATTATTATAAGATTATTGGCTGGTTCACCCTATGCAGGATATTGGACTTAGTGGGTGGTGTGTTTGTTTGCGGCATACCAACTTGGTAAGCTAGCACCTCTCCAAAAAGTTTCTTTATGTGTGTGCTAGTACTTGGCAGGTGATAATGAACTTGCGCATAGATTAATTCATAGAGGTTAATAACATTGCTCTCATTGCTGAAAATTTGCTGAATCAACATTAAACACCATTACAACAACAACAATCTTTTAAGTTTAATGATTTCACAAAAATTTTAATTCTTAAGTAAGAATTACTGAACATAAGTCCCATAAAATATTAATTCTTTTATGTGTATGGTACTTTAATACTGCTTTGTTTTACATTGTAGTGTCGACTTTTTGACCTGAGAGCTGATAGAGAGGTTAACTGTTACAAAAAAGAAAGTATAATATTTGGTTGCAACTCTGTAGACTTTTCTATAAGTGGTAAGTTTTCATCATTAAATTTAAAGTCACACATAATTGCATATTTTGTTTTGGGCATTTTTGTCAGTTCTGTTGACGTGTTATTTTGAGAATGCAGGATATTTTGGTTTTGCTTTGTCATGGCACAAGTAAGAGCGCAAGCTCAGCATAGGTTTATTTCTAAAAGTGTTACTAGTTTGTCAGTCATCAACAATTTTGATAAATTTTTCACATTTGCTAAGGCTTGGTGGTTTTCTCAAGGTACTCAAGATTACTCTTCCATTCATAAGTGACTTCTTGATATAAGTAAAATACCCTTGATTGTGACATAAAAATTCAACTTAAATATTCATATTTAATGTAACTTTTTCCTATTATACTTTAAACTTTCATATTTAATATTAATTTCTGCAGCAATGTAAGCCTCTCTATAATTAAGAATTAAATGTAAATATGTAGCATTCACAAGTGTCAGATTAATGTTCAAACATCCTTAAAGCACAAAACTCATGAAGGAATTGTGCATGTTAAGCAATGCTGTTGTAAAAATAACCTTTGTAATGTTAATATAACACAGTTAATATTATTATTTATAATAGATTGTATTACATTGTACTTTCTAACAGGTCGACTTTTATTTGGTGGATACAACGACTATACTGTAAATATATGGGATGTCCTCAAAGGTAATAGAGTAACAATATTGTATGCCCATGACAACAGAGTCAGTTGTCTAGGGGTGTCACCAGATGGCACTGCTCTATGTACAGGAAGCTGGGATAATACTTTAAAGGTAAGTAGAATATCTAAACATTTTTTAGAGTTTTGATAAAAAAAAAACTTTTATTTGTTTACATAAAAAGCATCCTCTATATCCACCACAGGTAATCTTTTTTTCCATAATATTTTCTTAACTTAATTTATTATCTTTATTTCTTTTTGCAACAAGGCCCTTGGTATAAAGCACAACCTAAGAGATCACAGTGCCTCCTCTCACTGCCTAGTTTTGAGTCCCATGAAGGCAGATTCTAGTGTGAGAAAATATTTGTTTGCTTGCTATGTTAATGGTTTTTCCCTGGGCACTTCATTCTCCTTCACCATTACAGAATAGACTGCCTCCAAATAAGTAGATAAATCTTTACTAGGGACCTTACTGTGATACTTTTGAATTTGATGGTAACAGATTGATTCTAAGTTGTCTAATTGCAAGTTTTCATATCATTCTCTGATACATTGGTTTCATCTAACATTCAAAGACTTCCTGCTTCCATATTAGTAAAATAATCTTGACTGGGGTGAAAAACATCATTCTACACACACACCCACCTTAAACACTTCCTGCTACAGCCTCGAGAAGTGTTAGATAATATGATTTTATGTTTATAATAGTAAATGAACATAAAATACTGATATACATGTATTTGTTACTATACAAATGCTGCAAGAAAGAAAGAGTGGAATTCAGTAATGGAGTTTAATGCTCCAGTCAAGACTCTTCCACTTTCAAATGTATCAAGGGTCAGTTCTGGGGATAAAAAAAAATGTGAAAACTAAAGACATTGTACTGCTACAATACATTGTTACATTATTACTTCTACTTTCTTATCCATTCCTTATATTTTATACATGTATATATTTTACCATTTCATAGGCATCTACATGTATATTTGTATATTTTTCTATTTCAGATCTGGGCTTAAAGGTCAAGAATGACTTTATATTGATTGGGCACAAACTATATCTGTCATGTGAATCATCATACATGATCTGTTGACAGATTATCTAGTCAAATGTTTTTTATACAAAAATAGTCATACATAAGTATTAGACATAATTTTAAAGATTTTTTGCAATAATTTTATTCTGTAGAATGTAAAATTACAATTTAATGCTAGAAATATTTTTTTCAATTAACCGAAGAAGTCAGTTGTAATGAGAATCATTAAAAAATACATTGTGGGACCAGGGATCACATCCTGGGTCTCCCACAGAAAACATGAGACTGATGTTGAACTCTACCATCTGAGTGCCACACTTATGTAAAACTTTTACATGTATATAAGAATAGTTATATACACATGGTATGTGAAAGAATTTAATAAAGAAATGCAATTGAAAATTTTACAAAATCACTCAAATCAGGCAATAACCCTGCAGAATTACTTGTGAAACTGCTTCTACAATACAAGTTTAATAGTTTATTTTCAATAATAAACAAAAGAGTATTTCACAGACATCAGGAATCCCAAATGTACCGACAAAGTCAGTAAAACTAGTCAAACTCATTTTAAAAACAATTTAAAAATTTCACTCTGTGAAGTGTCATATGCTCTGTTTATTATAACTAATTTTGTTCAGAACTTTATTGAATCCACCAAGACAATCACCAGCTGCCACCTCACAGGTATGAATCTCTAGGTGTGTCTGTGTAATTTAATAGTTGAACTACGGTATCATATTTTACTGTACTTATTCTACAAAAAGTACTGGTATTTCTAGCATTAAATAGTATATAGATTCGATATTTTTTTGTTTTTCATCATTTTAAAGTGTTTTTATTTCATATATAAAGCTTTTTTATGATCAAAATATTTTTTATTTTATGTTAAAACTTTTATAGGTATATGTTTTAATTATATATATAAAAATATATATGTTTTATTATTGTAACTATAATAATTATACATGTATAAACAAACAATCCTAAAATCCAGTAAATTATAGATTATTTTAATGTTAAATGTTTTAAAATTTTTATATGAAAAAAATGTACAGATTCATTGTGTTATTCATACAACTTTTATATTTCAGTGGAAAAATACAATTAGTAGTTAAGATGTTTGCTGAGCAAAAATTCAAGTTAAGCTGCCATTGTTGCAATTTTTTGCAACTTAAATATTTTATACCAAATTATTACAGCTTTTTTTTTTTATTCTAACAAGAGTCCCATAACTTTACATGGATTAGAAATTCAACAAGATTACCATATTTTGCTGACTTTAATTTTACTGCCATTTATTAAATAGAACAGTAAACAATTTGTACAAACGTGTTCTGCCAGTTCTCTGAGTAATAAATATAATTGCAGTGAGGTAAAAACTTTAGTTACCGGTAACCATTAATTAAAGTTTTTACTCATGGTTCAGAGGAAATGTGTTTTTGTCCAGCTAAAAGTTCCTTGTCAGAGACCTCTTAATCAGATACAAAGTTTTAAAAATTTTATGCAACTATTCTTTATCGGAACTGACATAAGAAATACCTTGAATTGAGAAAAAGAAATCATTGTCTTTATCAGTGACTGAACAAAATGAAGACATTTTTGCATCAGCATAACCAGCAAAAATAGATCTGGGTTTTTTTTTGTACTTATGTGTCCACAAATGTCCCTGTATAGCAGCATTTTGGTACATACATGTAGTTATTTCTTAGAGACAGAAGGGTGTTAACTTTTCCAATACAATTATTCAGGAATGTATTAAGTGTTTTATCCCTCATATATTAAATATACAATGATACAATCACACTGTAAGCTGTTTTGTGTTTTTATCAATACCTCATTTGTTTGTAAATTAAGACTATTTCCCATCAGTACATTTTTTTAACTTCAGTATTTTAACCCATGTACAAACTGTATAATTTATAAATGTTCATTGAAAATCAAATGGACAAATCACAACGGGCTTCACATGATGGATACTTATATAGTTATAATATTTTAATACAGTTATCAAGGTCAGTCATAAATTTGATTTCTGTTCTAGTATTATTTTAGCAAGCCTCACTCTACATATTGGAACCTGTAGATAAGTTCAGTATGTCTTTACATCTAGCATTTTGGGTTTTTATAAGACCCATGGTTTGCACTCAGTCTTGAAAATTTATTTGATGGATTGGCCGTATAGATTAGTTACTTTGTTCTTCTGACAGCTCAGTATTTAAAAATCGGTTAATTCTCTGAGGAGTGATAGCATTTTGTAATTATAAAATTGTGTCTATTTTTTCAACTAGTTTTTTTGTGCCATACTTTAATAAAACTGATAATGGCCATCAGATATTTTTATTGTTCTTATTATTAATTGTTTTATCTTGAAGTGCAATATGATTTTGTTTTTGTTTGTTGTATTAATACTCTGTGTTATAATTATGTTTTTTATCATATATACTGATATTATAGATCATAGTTATACAGTATTTTGGCATATTAAAACTAACATTGTTTAATCTACCGGAAGTTCAAGTAAAGTTCCTTTATTAAATACATTGCTATTAGACTGTATTTGTTTTTGATCTTATAATTTTGTCCAGATTACGCAAGGTTCTTGGTTTACACTAATAATTTAAATTAAACTACTGATACTGCAATGTTTTATTAAAACAGTTTAGTTTTTTCATTTGTTAGGATTACCCAGGGTTTGATTTAGACAAATGTCACTGTAAAGTAAAACATTTTCTCACATGATTTTTGTCCTTGTCTATTTCATGTTCACATGTTGTATCTTAAGATACACTAGCCAGTGCTTAGGATCACTTCTACAAAATATAGTATTTTTCTCCATCTTGGACAGAAAAAATGTAAAATTTTGAGTAACCTATAGGTAAAGACAAGCTATGTACATTGTTATGGTGGCATGATGTCACCACTTGTTTCTGATTTGGTAAAGACAAGCTATGTACATTGTTATGGTGACATGATGTCACCCCTTGTTTCTTATTTGGTAAAGACAAGCTATGTTCATGTTATGGTGACATGATGTCACCCCTTGTTTCTAATTTGGTAAAGGCAAGCTATGTACATTGTTTTGGTGACCAGATGTCACCCCTTGTTTCTAATTTGGTAAAGACAAGCTATGTACATTGTTATGGTGACATGATGTCATCCCTCGTTTCTAATTTGGTAAAGACAAGCTATGTACATTGTTATGGTGACATGATGTCACCCCTTGTTTCTTATTTGGAAAAGACAAGCTATGTTCATGTTATGGTGACATGATGTCACCCCTTGTTTCTAATTTGGTAAAGGCAAGCTATGTACATTGTTTTGGTGACCAGATGTCACCCCTTGTTTCTGATTTGGTAAAGACAAGCTATGTACATTGTTACTGTGACATGATGTCACCCCTTGTTTCTAATTTGGTAAAGACAAGCTATGTACATTGTTATGGTGACATGATGTCACCCCTTGTTTCTTATTTGGAAAAGACAAGCTATGTTCATGTTATGGTGACATGATGTCACCCCTTGTTTCTAATTTGGTAAAGGCAAGCTATGTACATTGTTTTGGTGACCAGATGTCATCCCTTGTTTCTGATTTGGTAAAGACAAGCTATGTACATTGTTACTGTGACATGATGTCACCCCTTGTTTCTAATTTGGTAAAGACAAGCTATGTACATTGTTATGGTGACATGATGTCACCCCTTGTTTCTGATTTGGTAAAGACAAGCTATGTACATGGTCATGGTGGCTTGATGTCAACACTTGTTTCTCATTGTCATATCACATGTAGGCAATCCAAACTGGCATATTTTGGCTATTTTTAACTACTTTTATTTTGAACAGTAAATAATGGGAAGAACTTGTATTGTGACTTGAAACAATGCCACCATGGTATGACAGAGAATTATTTCCATTAAAAACTGGATCAAGGAATCAAGTCAGTTTATGTTTTCATATAGAATGTGGAACACAAACATTTTTCAAAACTTTCTACCCAAATTTTAAGGGGAAGTTATCCTGTTGTATGTCGAAAAACCTCAATGTGAAAGAGAAATAAGGATGAAGATAATGAAGAAGCTTCATTGTTAACAACCACTCTTTATTCATTGTGGACTAAAATAAAGTGGTCCCTAAATAACCTGCATGCAATACTAGAGAGGCTATGTCATTTCTGTTGCTCTGACAACAAAATCTTACATTTAGGACTGTGATTAATATAATTATCAGGGGAGATAATAGCATTATTTTTTTCAAGGTGCAATATTTTGGTTTTTTTCTTCCTTTTCTTTTTCATTATTTATTTGTTGCATTTGTTTATAATTTAAAATTTTCTGTGATGTAGTTTAGAATTACATTTACAAGGTAGATTAGGTTCAACATATACCTCTTCTCATTTTGAAAAATAAGTTATCATGATTCTTGACTAAACTGAGACTTAGTACCAGTATATTGTTGGGTAATGTATATTTTTTCTACTGGTTTTGGAAAAAGATAAATGTCAAATATTAAGATGCAGTATATGTAGACATATTGTTCTGTACAGCTTTTACAGATTTCATGTGATGTAACTGATTCATATCACATTGTTTTAAAAATTTTGCTTACTGAATTTTGTGGTTTTCTTTAGGAACTCAGGTTTTCTTCTACTCTACTACACTAATAACTGCCTAATTTATTATAAATGAAGAATTTTGACTTGGGCATACAGTGGATTCAAGGGGTATGGATTGCAATACACCCCCCCCCCCCCTTTTGAAAAATTCAAAAGAGACAAAAATGTGGTCAAAATGTTCCTAGAAATATTTAAAATGTATTTTTCTCTTGGGGCTTTGCCCCTGGACCCCCAATAGGGCTTGACCCTAGACCTTCTAAAACCTTTAGCCACCCCAAGACCCCTCGCCACTTAGGGCTTGAGCCTTTGGCACTCATGATATTTCATGATAAAATTATAGAACCCCCTTTCATAAAATTCTGGATCTTCTCCTAGCATAAAACACTATGACTCCACTGTTTATAAAAGTTCAACTTAGATAGGCTAGATTTAGTCTAGAGACACTGTAATACAGAGATTTGCAGTCTATGTGTATTTATCTGTTTAATAGATAATGATGGTGTAGAAATTGACTTCTCCAATTCTAAAATATTATTCTTGTTAAAAGTAGAATGTTATTGAGTATTTACTTCATGTATTTCTGTATTGATTTTGTGTCTTTATATATGTATGTAATCGTAACCATTTGTGTATTCTTTGTTATTAAATATTAATGTATAAAATAAATATACAATGTAGCATAATAAATATTGTTATTAGAAACAACAGGGATTAGAGTTGTTTATCATTGGTAGTAGTCTCTTGTTGGCTAATCTGGACTGCACTATATCCTCTTAATTTTTAAAGCATCTTCCTACAAGTATTCAAATAGAGAGTATCAACAAAAATGTAGGGGTTATAAGCCCCCATCTCAAGAGGGTTAGAAAATATTTAGTTGTTGTTGCTAGTTTGTGTGAAATAATTTAAGCTTCCTATTCAGCTTTATAGTTAACCTTCATGTATTTTTAGGATTTCATTTACAAATTAGTCAAGTGGACTAGAAAAATGGATATCAATTTTCTTGTTCAAACAAGAAAGGACATATTCTGCTGCACAGGCACTTGTTTCTATCAATAATGAAGAGTAGCCTTATTTATTTATACAAATACAGTCTACCATTCTTCATTAGAATAGACACACAACAAGAATAAGAAATAGTACATCAGAGCAACAGATGGTAATTTGACATGTAAAATAACGAACAAATTAACCTTGAAAAGTTTATTTATTTATTTATTTATTAGTATACATATTTATTAAATTTTATCTAGCAGTTCAAGAAACGGGTACGTTATCTTAACCATTTTGTGATTTAGTATTCACATATGATTGTGGTCGTAATAACGTTTAACAAGACCCGAAATTTCCGTCTCGTCTGTAAGCTCGTTTTCAATACAGAATGCGAATATAGAAAACACGTTGAAAATGGACAGAAATAACCCATTTAAAGAACTGGGTCTAAATGAATGGCTTTACAACCAGTGTAAGGCCATGGGATTGTCAAAACCAACACAAATTCAAACAAACTGTATTCCACCAATTTTAGAAGGTAATTACCCGAAAATGTGTATCTTTGTTACCGATTTTAAACATTGAGTCACAGCCTGTGACACAGGGCTAGGGGAATATTATTTCAGTGTAAACAAAATTTTTATTCATTATATCAATACTAAACAATAGCATACATAATTGTGTGTGTGTGTGTGTGTGTGTGTGTGTGTGTGTGTGTGTGTGTGTGTGTGTGTTCGGAAACTGTACTAAATAAGGAAAAATAATTTGGCAAAAACTTAAAATTTGCGATTAATAAAAAGCGTTAATAAAATTAATGAGATTTGACAAAGTGTTTTAGGAAGACTTTTTACAACTTTTTAGTATTTTGGCAGACAGGCTTAATCGATCCATTTCATTTTTATGTAATCTGTCAACAAACATTAGAATATAGGGTATGTAAAAAAGTAAACGGGAGAAATAAAAGTTAATTGACTTATTTTACCAATGTTAATATGTTAATTAACTTTTCTATAATTTCTCCTGTTTACTCTTGTCTAACACATATTGGTGAACAGTATCATACATATGCATACATATTTTCATCGTAAATCATTAAAAAATCATCATAGAGTCATATTTTTTAAAATTTGTTCATTTTTTAAACTGCATCTAATAAACCTACTGTAGGCAAAATATGTCTAACTTTTCTTTTATTTCTCCTGTTTACTCCCATATACTCCTGTTTACTTTTTAAACCTACCAGAATTATAAGTGTTTTTTAAAGCAGTTCTTATTTAGAACATGTATGAGATTTCTAAAACATTATTACAGGTCAAAATGAAAAGATGCATTTCTATAGACTGACGGTCACTGACCTCAAGTTTAAACTCAAGTAAACCTAATTTTTCTAACTCAGTCTTTTATCATAATTTATGTATCTGTAAAACATCAGATTGCTTTATTCCAGGTAAAGATTGTATTGGATGTGCTAAAACAGGAAGTGGTAAAACTGCAGCATTTGCATTACCCATCTTACAGAAATTATCAGAAGATCCTTATGGAATATTTGCTCTAGTCTTAACTCCAACAAGGTAATAAAACATCAAAAAAGTCTTTTCCTCTAAAACTGCTAGGCTAATTAGAACCAAATTGTGTAAAGTTGATCCTTGGTTGACATGGCTGTACAGTTTAAGAAATTGTGTCTGTCATTGCAGATGGTAATCCAAAATTTCATCATTAATTTAAATTGAAAAAAAAAAAAAAAAACAGATAAGTGGCAAATACAAATTTTTTGATGGATACATTTACTTTAAATTTGATGTATTGAAATTAGAAATGTAGCTTTTTTTCTTTTACAACAGTTTTACTTGGAAATTTTTGTAGACACAGATTATGCAAAAGAGTTGTCATGGTAAGATACATATGAATATATTGCTATTCATCTGCTTTAGATAAAATAACAATGTGTTTCTCATATTACAGAGAGTTGGCCTTTCAGATAGCTGAGCAGTTTAATGTTTTAGGCAAACCTATAGGTATAAGAGTGACTGTAATAACAGGTGGATTAGGTAGGTGTTTCAGATAGTAGAACACTTAAATGTTTAAGCCAAGCCTGTAAGATAATATTTTACTAAAATTTTAAAATACCGTCTGTCAACACTTCTTGTTGCTTATTTATGGAGTTTGAAAGAATACCCTTGCAGCTGTAGCTGTACCTGGTTTGTAGCCAGTCAAAATATGAAACACCAATCAAAATATTGAGATTTATCATTGATTACCCTTCTGTAAATTGACACAGATGAAAGAAATACCTTCCAAAAATATACATGTATATTCATTCCCACAATCTTTCTTATAAATTATTCTTGTGTATATAAAAAGAAATTTATAATTTGAACACAAATTGAGAATAAGCCTTCTTTAAGATTTTACCTGCTTTTAAGAATTTTTAAGTGAATATAAAGAAGATTTCTTTTTTATATTTATTGTTTTTATATTCTAGACATGATGCAGCAAGGTATAGATTTGTCAGTAAAACCACACATTGTGATATCAACTCCGGGACGTCTAGCTGATCACTTAGAAAGCTGTGATACATTTAGTTTAAAGAAAATCAGATTTCTGGTATTATAATTAGTGAAACTGTTACAACACTGATACTGTTTTACAGCCTTTTGTTTCTTTCTTCAGTAAATTTCTAGTTTTTCTTTTCCTTTTTTTTATTTTGGTTATGGCACATTGAACTTTTTCTAAATTTCTTTATATACATTAGTTTATGTGTTTTTCTATGCCCTGATCTCAACTGTTATGATGTGCAAAATATTCAGTTGCAAATTTCATTATTGCAGTGTTTGGAATGTTATTGGCCTGTCCATTATACTTTGGTTTCTGCACAAGGACTTAAGTTACCTTTTATGGAATACTCCTTTTTCTGGCAATACAAGTTCTCGAACATTTACATCAATATGCACACCTATTGTGTCTACTTCTACGGTACATTTTGGGAATTATTACCCATAAATCTGATAATGATGTGCCAACCAGTTCACATGAAATTTCAAATGACACCTGTTTCATTCACCATCATAGAAATTATCATCTTGATATATGTGAAATAATCTAAACTGAGAGGTTTAACACAATTACTCCACTTTACCTCTTTTTTGATGAGGTATTGCAAGTGGAGACAAAACTTCAAAGAAGAAACCCAAATAACATCGTCAAAAGTGTGATCTACAGCTGCCAATTGTTAAATTAGTCAGATACTGTATAACAATCATTGTGATGAATTTGTTATACACACTGTATAACAATCTTTGTGATGAATTTGTTATACACACTGTATAACAATCATTGTGATGAATTTGTTATACACACTGTATAACAATCATTGTGATAAATTTATTATACACACTGTATAACAATCATTGTGATAAATTTGTTATACACACCGTATAACAATCATTGTGATAAATTTGTTATACACACTGTATAACAATCATTGTGATGAATTTGTTATACACAATGTATAACAATCATTGTGATGAATTTGTTATACACACTGTATAACAATCATTGTGATAAATTTGTTATACACACCGTATAACAATCATTGTGATAAATTTGTTATACACACCGTATAACAATCATCGTGATGAATTTGTTATACACACTGTATAACAGTCATTGTGATAAATTTGTTATACACACTGTATAACAATCATTGTGATAAATTTGTTATACACACCGTATAACAATCATTGTGATAAATTTGTTATACACACTATATAACAATCATTGTGATAAATTTATTATACACACTATAACAATCATTGTGATAAATTTGTTATACCCACTGTATAACAATCATTGTGATAAATTTGTTATACCCACTATAACAATCATTGTGATAAATTTGTTATACACACTGTATAACAATCATTGTGATAAATTTGTTATACACACTATAACAATCATTGTGATAAATTTGTTATACCCACTGTATAACAATCATTGTGATAAATTTGTTATACCCACTATAACAATCATTGTGATAAATTTGTTATACACACTGTATAACAATCATTGTGATAAATTTGTTATACACACTATAACAATCATTGTGATAAATTTGTTATGCACATTGTATAACAATCATTGTGATAAATTTGTTATACACACCGTATAACAATCATTGTGATAAATTTGTTATACACACTGTATAACAATCATTGTGATAAATTTGTTATACACACCGTATAACAATCATTGTGATGAATTTGTTATACACACCGTATAACAATCATTGTGATAAATTTGTTATACACACCGTATAACAATCATTGTGATAAATTTGTTATACACACTGTATAACAATCATTGTGATAAATTTGTTATACACACTGTATAACAATCATTGTGATAAATGTATAATACACACTGTATAACAGTCATTGTGATAAATGTATTATACACACTGTATAACAGTCATTGTGATAAATTTGTTATACACACTGTATAACAATCATTGTGATAAATTTGTTATACACACTGTATAACAATCATTGTGATAAATTTGTTATACACACTGTATAACAATCATTGTGATAAATTTGTTATACACACCGTATAACAATCATTGTGATAAATTTGGTATACACACTGTATAACAATCATTGTGATAAATTCGTTATAAAGAGAACTGGTGATAAATTTTTTATGAATTATTTTAAAGATAAACTTAATGATATTGGTTCTGTATTTTAGAATACTTTGTCGATAAGCTGGGATCAAAGTTGTCAAGGGACGTTATCACTGTGCCTTTCTGTGCCTTAACCCTGACAAGTTTTTCAAAGGGAGACAAATCTTTGATATTTAATAACGCCAGCTTTTAATTTCTTTCTTAGGTATTAGATGAAGCAGACAGATTAATAGAAGATGATTTTGGTGAACAGTTGGAAACAGTGTTCAAAGTTTTACCCAAGAAAAGACAGACATTATTATTTAGTGCTACAATGACAAAATCTCTCAAAGATCTTCAAGATGTGGCCATGAATACTCCATTTTTCTGGCAACAGAAATCTGAGTAAGTTTAGCAGATAAAAATGAGATAATAAATCTTGTATAGTCTGAAAATAAACTTGTACATGTATAACTTAAGGTCAATAAAAGTATATTATTTTAATCTTAATATATATTTTTAGTACCACAAAAAGGTGCATAGGATGGTCTTGTTATGTTTGACAGATTATGTTTTCATTGGATTACAATGAAACTTGATAACTTGAGTTAAGGTGCATGGCCTAGTGGTTAAGATGTGGACATGCTTCTAGGGTTGTTAGTTTGAGTCCAGACCAGATTGTGTGGTATGTTTTTGAACAAGCCTTAATTTCACTTTGCTTCAGTTCAACCAGATGCCAAATAAATGGGTTCTTACAATTAAACTCGGGTGATCATTCTAATGGATGGAAAACGATGGAAGGGAGAGTATTGTATTGCTTTAGGACAGACTTGAACTTTAGTTTTGATAAACCTAAGTACATAGAATTTTATGGGTTGTTATATATCACAAACAAGTCTTGTTACTTGCATATAGTATTCTTTATCTTTACAGAACAGCCACAGTAGATGAACTAAGTCAGTATTATGTACTAATGCCTGCTGATGTAAAAGATGCATATTTAGTACATATTGTTGATAAATATTTAGAGAAACTTCCTAAGAGTTCCATTATGATATTTACAAACACTTGCAAGTAAGATATTTTACACTGATATTTTATATAAATTAAATGTAGATGTTATATCTTAACATCTCTATCCACAATTTTATACAAACTGTTATAAATTATAATACAAAAAATTTTACAAAAATTTATTTGATTTTGGTACAAAAGTAAATTTTAAAGATAAATTCCGTTTATCAGAGAAACTTAGTGACCAAGTGGTCTCAGATCAAAGCACTTCTCGCCACCTTGTTTGGAGTTCTTAGGGACCTCTAATCAACTTGTTTGGAGTCCTCACCACCTTCTTTGGAGCCCTTCTACGGATAGATCCTGGTCACCTCTCACCACCTTTTTGGAGTCCATCTAGGGACAGATCCTGTTTGTCAGTTTTTTAAAAGTGCATAGTTTTAATTTCTACAAAGATCTGTTAACTGACTTTCTGGACGTAAGCAAAAGAATCTTCACTTGGACAAAAAAAATTAATTACTTTATTCCACTCCTTTATATCTTTATTTTAAATTTTTCTTCTTCTTCTTATTATTATTATTATTATTTTATTTTTTAATAAAGATATACACAGATTCTAGGTATGGTGTTTGCAGATTTGGGTATACAAAGTGTTGTACTTCATTCTATGATCAGACAGAAAGAACGTCTAGCATCATTAGCTCGATTTAAGTCCAATCAAGTCAACATATTGATTGCTACTGATGTAGCCAGTAGGTAAGTTATGTATATAGACCTTTAATGCACATGTTCAAGAAAATATTTTACCTTTACAGTATTCTATGTAAGGTAAGGATTGTTTTAGTCATGTTTTAATGTGATAAATGACAAATATATATTTTGATTTACTTCTTCAATCTTCATTTTGTTCAGATGAGAGACAACTTGTTAGGACAAGTGAGTTCAGTACTAATTTTTTTTAACTGTCTGTAGAGACTGAAGTTTTAAACAGCCCATATTCTTGATTTTTAGTCACAAAATAGGCCTGTAAATCACACTGTGATTATTAAATGTATTATAACAAGTGTGTGACAAGTAAAATTTCTGAGTCAAGTGAATATTTTCTTCCATTGAACAACAAGAACAAGTTGCTTACAAAGTTCAATTTTCAGGTCCGTACATGTACATGTATATGCAAAAAGGTTTACAACAACATAACTGTAGAGGTGATTTTGTTTGTGAGAAACAGGTACTAGTGTGTGATTTTTTTATGAGCATTAGCATTCATGTACATGTATCTATAAACAGTGAGTAAAATTATAGGCACAACACAAGTATGTGAATAAAAAAGGAACAAGTTTAGAAACAGAAGCTAGTTGTTTATTGCAAAATATTTCTTAATTGATTAAATAAAAACATTTAAAAATGTAGATGTTTTATTTTACAGACATTATTAATTTGAATATTTTTGTTATCTCCAAAATTTAAACTAAGTTCTGTCATCAAAATAAGTGGACAGTCATTCAAGCTTCACCTTATTTAACAGTCCAAAACTGTGCTCAGATATAATGTTAATAAAGAAAAAGAAAACATAACCATATGAAAATTAATAGCATTTGTCTGGGAAAAAAAGTGGCATTTCAAATAACTTTGATCAGATTTGAAGTAGAATGGAGTACGTGTATTGGTGTTTTATGCATCAGTCAAGATTTTTTCACTCGCATCTGGATGGTCAGTTCTGGGATGGTAGAGGAATCAAGAGTGCTCAGAGAAAAACAATCAACTTTCCACAAACAAACTGACTGACTTTCTTCAATAGGATCTGTCTAAGTAGAATTCAGTCCTAGACAATGAGATTCAGTTTGTTCCATAAACAGGTGCTTTAGACTGCTAGCTAAGATCAGAAATGGAAAACAGTCAATAAATATCTTAGTTTGATTATCAGTCATGGTATACTGTTGTTTATTATTTATTTTTAGAGGGTTAGATATTCCAACAGTCGATCTGATTATTAATCATAATGTACCAAATAGACCGAAAGATTATGTTCACAGAGTTGGTCGAACAGCTCGTGCTGGTATGTGTAAAATAATGGTGTGTGTGTGTGTGTGTGTGTGTGTGTGTGTGTGTGTGTGTGTGTGTGTGTGTGTGTGTGTGTGTGTGTGTGTGTGTGTGTGTGAACAGATCTTAAGGTTATGTATATTTTTTTTATTCCAATTAATTACCAAATTTAATTATATTAAACATCATGTAAGTGATGATTAGCAGTACTTATAATCATTTGTCACTTGTCAGTTGTGATAGTTTACATTTCAATTGATGATATATATATTAAGATCGACAATGTGATATTTAGATTGGCAATGTGAGAATTGATGATATGTATATTTAGATTGTCAGTGTGAGAATTGATGATATGTATATTTAGATTGGCAATGTGAAGACTTAATACTTTATTTTTATATCATTTACAATATTATGTACCTACGAACTGTGTTATAAATAAAATGGTCAAAAAACGGTCATATTATATTTTTTATTGGTTATCCTGGTAGACAAAATCTTGTGTGATGTGAGCAGGTATCTGTATCTATTTATACAATGCATAATAACAAATCTGGTGTATTTGCAACAGAACAGGTGCTGCAAAATTAAGATGATGTACAGTTTCCTATTTCATTTGTACCTAAAGTTTTAATTTTTCTTATTTTTGCCAATTTGTAGGTTTTCCAGACATTTATTTATAATTTTTTATGATTTTAGGTAGAGGTGGTATGTCTATTACCTTGGTAACACAGTTTGATATAAAGTTAGTTCATGCTGTAGAAGCTTTTGTCAGTGAGTATACATATACAACTTTGTAATAATGAATAAAATTTGGACTATAATAATGATAGACACCTCATCATTAAGTGCTGAGAAGATGACAATTCACTGTCTGACCAAAGACTAATTGTCTGTGTTTGTGTTCAATTCTTTGAAGTTTGAACATCAAAGATATGAGTTCATGAGTATTTTGATAGATAATGTCAAATACATGTACGTTTGTAATTAGTGATACTTTGTGTTATTCAGCCTATTTAATAATTTGAAAAAGGTTTCTGTCACTCTGTCACTGTTTTCTTTTCTTTCTTTTCTTTCTTCCTTTCTTTTTTTTTTATTTTTTTCCCTAAAAACTTTTTGTCACAGTAAACTTAACTTCATATATTAAAGAGCAGATCAATTCAGTACATATTTCTTTTATTGTAAATTATATTGATTTCTTTATAAAACAATATAATCCATAAATAATTGAGATCAATTAATTTCTGGTAACATGTGGTACTGTCTAGGTGTTAAGCTACAAATCTATAAATAGATCATTATTGAATTTAATGTTGCTTTACTCTGTAGTAAGTTAAGTAATAAAATAACAGCTGTAATTATAGTGGATATTAAGTCATATGTCATAGATATATTATTAAATGTAGAAAATAAATTACATGTACCTAACCTGTAAATGTAGAATATTTTTAAAATTCTACAACATATAATGTATATGTATACTACTTTATTTTCATTACCGGTATTCATTGTACATGTATATACACATAACTAAATGTTTATTATACCATGTTATTATTGTATGTATAAATGATAAGTAATAACAAATGATTTGCCTCCTTATATTTTGTGTACACTGTACTCTGAAAAAAATTTTGAGAATTTTAAATTTTTAGGTCTTTTTTGGGTTGGAGGGGGGGGGGGGGGGAGGGACAGAACAGTAAATTTTTTATGCAGTTGAGCAGTGTACATTTTTGGCTGTGCATTTATGTTGGTATTTTTTAAAAGACTACAATGGATTTCAAAATGCAATTCTCTAACATTTGCTATCATCAGATATGCAGTTAATTAGGATTGACAGATTTATGACATTATGAATTCAAAATATTTTTATGAATTTTTTCTTTCAGTCTGCAACTCTCAACCATTTATTTTGCAAGTTCAGGAATTACTTTTTTGTTTCTAAAATATAATGCCAATTATTAACCTAAAAGAAAGTGTAATTCACAAACGTAACAACCGAGTTCATAGATAGATTTTATTTCATACTACCAGGAAGCATTGTCATGTGATTAATGGCATTTATAGTTATATAAATGAAAATATATTACTATATCTATATTCAACAATATTTTATAACTAAATGTATATTTTACAATGTAAATGATGAATATAAAGAAATAATTTTAAATCATACATTGTCAATTATACCTTGCATATTATATAACATATATTATTATATGCTTATAACTCTGTTTATATTATACAATGTACATTGAATTAACCTGCTTGAGTTTCTGAATTCTAGACAAGAAGATGGAAGAATACAAAACAGATGAAAAAGAAATGATGAAAATATTAACAGAAGTTGCTGTCTCAAAAAGGGAAGCAGAAATTGTAAGTCAAATATAACGAAGATATCACTAGAAATTTGTTTATATATTAAAACAGCCACCAATAAAAAATTCCTACTGTTGAAAGATTCTTCCTGTAAAATTACTTTGTGTTTTTCTATCTTTCAGAAACTTGATGAAAGAGATTTTGGACAACAAAAAGAAACCAACAAAAGGAAGAAATTAATACTAGAAGGACTGGTTAGTATAATAGAGTTGATGAACTGATATTTTGAAATGTTGTCCGGAGTTGCCTCAACCTTTGCATGAACTTGTGAGAGCAAATGTCAAGTCATTGAGGGACAATATTTCACAATATCACTTCAATAACCCTTTTATTATATAGCAAAATATATTTCATTTGCTTCCTACTTGTATTTCATCTAAAAATACCATTTTTGTCTCAAAATACACAAACATTGCACTAGTTGTTATATATTGATATAAGAACTAGTGCAATATTATTTTTGGAAGAAGTATCCTAAGACAACAGTGTCAGGTGACAAAGTGTGCAATAAGAAAAAATATTTGGGAGACCCTGGGTCAGAACAAAGTACGCACACAAATATCGAAATACATGTATTGCACACTACCACTTTAGATTTATTGTTTAATTTCTATGTAAAACAAATTGCTATATTTAACAAATATTTCAGGGTGCTCCAGGTCATATGAAGGTTTATGGACTGGGTAGTCAGCCCAAAAGTCATATATGGACTGAAGTGACTTTTTTAATTATTTTTTTGCTGGTAGAAAGACAATCAAAACATTTAAAGAAAGAGTCAAGTTATTTTTACAATCAAAATTCTTTTGTTTATATTATGACAGTCTTTCCTAAATGGTTGGTGAAACCAGAGTGCTTAGAGAAAGCCACCGACCAAAGGCAAGTTAATAACCAACTTTCTTACACTAAGATCTATGTTTTAAGGAACAGAAATAAAACCAAAAATAATCTGTTTATGGTTGACTAACTTTATGAAACATTTGTATGTGTTTTAATGCAGGATCCCGAGGAAGAAGAAAAGAAGAAACAGAAACTGATTAAACAGCAACACAAAAAGAAACAAAAACAAAGAATACAAAAAGAAAAAACTTGAATTAAAATATTTAAATGTATACTGGTATTCAAGAAACTGTTTATGAGGTTACAGAGGAGATATCAACCATAACACATGATTAATATCCCCAATGTTTGTGCAGATTGCTTTGGAAAGTTTTGTTGTTTGAATGGAAAAATGTCAACAAAAATGAATCCATATTTATTTAAAATAATACTTTTGCACATTTATAATGGATCAATACACTTTAAATGCAAATTCATCTCATTGATACACATATTTTTATTTGAAGGTCTTGGTAAAAGAAGTGAGAAAATGCTTCATGTTTTATCATTTTACCTTTTAACTTTCAAGAAATGTAGAACCTTCACTTCTGTGTAATGCAGACTTAATTACCTGTGATAACACATAATGTTAAGTTTATTTTTAAAGGCTGTAAAAATTATAGCACATAAATGCTATTTCTAGACAGTTGATGATTATACACATTTTTTAAAATTTTTATGTCACTATTTTAATCTCTTAAGAAAGTAGCAGGTATTACATAATACAGTAAAAACTGCCTTAGTGGTCACCTGGAATAAACAGTCACCTGCCGATAGCGGTCGGGTTGAATCCTGCCCAATGAATATTACTATATATTTCACCTGAAATAAATGGTCACCTGTGAAACTTGGTAAGTGGCCACTAATTTTGTGACCTGCAGCAATGAAGAACCTGGATTAGACGGCCATTTTGCTATAAAATTTATAGCAAATAAATGCTATTTCTGGACAGTTGATGATTATACACATTTTTAGCTCAACTGGCTAAAGCCAGATGAGCTTATGGCATGATGCACGTGTGCGTGCTTGCGTGGGTCCGTCCGTCCGTTAACAGCAAAAACTCAGAAACTATTGGGCCAATTTTAACAAAACTTTGCAGGAATGATCCCTAGAAGAAGTAAATGAAAATTTGTACAATTGGTTTCCATGGCAACCAAAAGTAGGTCACAGCGATCTAGAATGCAAAAAACCTAAAATAAGCTTCTTCTCTGAAACCATAGGTTATATGCAAAATCTGATGTGATATTTAGCTTCTAGACACCCTTGAACATATACATATACATTTCGTGAAATTCTGTCAAAAACTAGGTTACGCGTTTTTAGCGTTTTTCTGTCATACTTCGTAAAAAGTGAAAATAAGGCTTATAATGGGATATCAACATTGAAAATCTTCTCCTCTGAAACCATGAAGCCTTCAGCTTTCATATTTGGCAGTTAATATCAGCTTGAGCCCCTTTACCAAGTTTGTACAAATGGTGGCCCTCGGTCCATTTTCGGCCCCACCCCCCAGGGGTCCATATATCTGCATATGCATATATGGCTTATAATGAGATATCAACTTTGAAAATCTTCTTCTCTGAAACCATGAAGCTTTAAGCTTTCATATTTGGCAGTTAATATCAGCTTGAGCCCCTTTACAAAGTTTGTACAAATGGTGGTCCTCGGTCCATTTTCGGCCCCACCCCAGGGGTCCATATATCTGCATATGCATACATGGCTTATAATGAGATATCAACTTTGAAAATCTTCTTCTCTGAAACCATGAAGCTTTAAGCTTTCATATTTGGCAGTTAATATCAGCTTGAGCCCCTTTACCAAGTTTGTACAAATGGTGGCCCCCGGTCCATTTTCAGCCCCACCTAAGGGGTCCATATATCTGCATATGCATATATGGCTTATAATGAGATATCAACTTTGAAAATCATCTTCTCTGAAACCATGAAGCTTTAAGCTTTCACATTTGGCAGTTAATATCAGCTTGAGGCCATTTTCCAAGTTTGTACAAATGGTGGCCCCCGGTCCATTTTTGGCCCCACCCCAGGGGTCCATATATCTGCATATGCATATATGGCTTATAATGAGATATCAACTTTGAAAATCTTCTTCTCTGAAACCATGAAGCTTTAAGCTTTCATATTTGGCAGTTAATATCAGCTTGAGCCCCTTTACAAAGTTTGTACAAATGGTGGCCCCGGGTCCATTTTCAGCCCCACCCAAGGGGTCCATATATCTGCATATGCATATATGGCTTATAATGAGATATCAACTTTGAAAATCTTCTTCTCTGAAACCATGAAGCTTTAAGCTTTCATATTTGGCAGTTAATATCAGCTTGAGGTCCTTTACAAAGTTTGTACAAATGGTGGCCCCCGGTCCATTTTCAGCCCAACCCCAGGGGTCCATATATCTGCATATGCATACATGGCTTATAATGAGATATCAACTTTGAAAATCTTCTTCTCTGAAACCATCAAGCTTTAAGCTTTCATATTTGGCAGTTAATATCAGCTTGAGCCCCTTTACCAAGTTTGTACAAATGGTGGCCCCCGGTCCATTTTCAGCCCCACCTAAGGGGTCCATATATCTGCATATGCATATATGGCTTATAATGAGATATCAACTTTGAAAATCATCTTCTCTGAAACCATGAAGCTTTAAGCTTTCACATTTGGCAGTTAATATCAGCTTGAGGCCATTTTCCAAGTTTGTACAAATGGTGGCCCCCGGTCCATTTTTGGCCCAACCCCAGGGGTCCATATATCTGCATATGCATATATGGCTTATAATGAGATATCAACTTTGAAAATCTTCTTCTCTGAAACCATGAAGCTTTAAGCTTTCATATTTGGCAGTTAATATCAGCTTGAGCCCCTTTACAAAGTTTGTACAAATGGTGGCCCCGGGTCCATTTTCAGCCCCACCCAAGGGGTCCATATATCTGCATATGCATATATGGCTTATAATGAGATATCAACTTTGAAAATCTTCTTCTCTGAAACCATGAAGCTTTAAGCTTTCATATTTGGCAGTTAATATCAGCTTGAGGTCCTTTACAAAGTTTGTACAAATGGTGGCCCCCGGTCCATTTTCAGCCCAACCCCAGGGGTCCATATATCTGCATATGCATATATGGCTTATAATGAGATATCAACTTTGAAAATCTTCTTCTCTGAAACCATCAAGCTTTAAGCTTTCATATTTGGCAGTTAATATCAGCTTGAGGTCCTTTTCCAAGTTTGTACAAATGGTGGCCCCCGGTCCATTTTCAGCCCCACCAAAGGGGTCCATATATCTGCATATGCATATATGGCTTATAATGGGATATCAACTTTGAAAATCTTCTTCTCTGAAACCATGAAGCCTTAAGCTTTCATATTTGGCAGTTTATATCAGCTTGAGGCCCTTTCCAAGTTTGTACAAATGGTGGCCCCCGGTCCATTTTTGGCCCCACCCCAGGGGTTCATATATCTGCATATGCATATATGGCTTATAATGAGATATCAACTTTGAAAATCTTCTTCTCTGAAACCATGAAGCTTTAAGCTTTCATATTTGGCAGTTAATATCAGCTTGAGCCCCTTTACAAAGTTTTTACAAATGGTGGTCCTCGGTCCATTTTCAGCCCCACCTAAGGGGTCCATATATCTGCATATGCATATATGGCTTATAATGAGATATCAACTTTGAAAATCTTCTTCTCTGAAACCATGAAGCTTTAAGCTTTCATATTTGGCAGTTAATATCAGCTTGAGGCCATTTTCCAAGTTTGTACAAATGGTGGCCCCCGGTCCATTTTTGGCCCCACCCCAGGGGTCCATATATCTGCATATGCATATATGGCTTATAATGAGATATCAACTTTGAAAATCTTCTTCTCTGAAACCATGAAGCTTTAAGCTTTCATATTTGGCATTTAATATCAGCTTGAGCCCCTTTACAAAGTTTGTACAAATGGTGGCCCGGGTCCATTTTCAGCCCCACCCAAGGGGTCCATATATCTGCATATGCATATATGGCTTATAATGAGATATCAACTTTGAAAATCTTCTTCTCTGAAACCATCAAGCTTTAAGCTTTCATATTTGGCAGTTAATATCAGCTTGAGGTCCTTTTCCAAGTTTGTACAAATGGTGGCCCCCGGTCCATTTTCAGCCCCACCAAAGGGGTCCATATATCTGCATATGCATATATGGCTTATAATGGGATATCAACTTTGAAAATCTTCTTCTCTGAAACCATGAAGCCTTAAGCTTTCATATTTGGCAATTTATATCAGCTTGAGGCCCTTTCCAAGTTTGTACAAATGGTGGCCCCCGGTCCATTTTTGGCCCCACCCCACGGGTTCATATATCTGCATATGCATATATGGCTTATAGTGGAAAATTAACTTTGAAAATCTTCTTCTCTGAAACCATGAAGCCTTAAGCTTTCATATTTGGCAGTTGATATCATCTTGAGACCCTTCACCAAGTTTGTACAAATCGTGGCCCTCAGTCTATTTTCGGCCCCAACCCAGGGGTCTATATATCTGCATATGCATATATGGCTTAAAATGAGATACCAACTTTGAAAATCTTCTCTGAAATCATGAAGCCTTAAGCTTTCATATTTGGCAGTTAATATCAGCTTGAGGCCCTTTACCAAGTTTTTACAAATGGTGACCCCTGGTCCATTTTTGGCCCCACCCCAGGGGTTCATATATCTGCATATGCATATATTGGAAATCAAGTTTAAAAATTTTCCTCTCTGAAACTGTAAGGCATAATGCTTTTATATTTGGCATTTAATATCAGCTCAAGTCCCTTTACCAGGTTTGTACAAATGGTGGCCCCTGGGCCATTTTTGGTCCCACCCCAAGGGCCAATATATCTACATATGCATATATGGGAAATCAAATTTAAAAATCTTCTTCTCTGAAACTGTAAGGCTTAAAGCTTTCACAATAAGCTCAAGTCCCTTTACCAGGTTTGTACAAATAAAGTCCTCTGGGCCATTTTTGGTCCCACCCAGGGGCGCATATATCTATATATACTTATATTGGAAGTCAAATTTAAAAATATTCTTTTCTGAAACTGTAAGGCCTACAGCTTTTATATTTAGCATTTTACATCGGCTCAAGTCCCTGTACCGAGTTTATATAAATGGAGGCACAAGAACCATTTTTGTCAGTTGAGCTCCACAGGCCCTTTTGGGCCTCTTGTTTAAAATTTTATGTCACTATTTTCATCTCTTAAGAAAGTAGCGGGTATTACATAATACATGTATATGTATGTACAATCACTGGAACACCCAGATAAATAACATCACATTAATATGATAATTACATCATCAATGATAAATAAGTCATTTGATCACTGGCTCATACAAAGGCAACCAAAACAAAATCATAGCAAATGTAAAAGTATTTTCTTGTCATTGAACTTATGTTTTTACCTTAGTACAATGTTTGTCATTTATATGAATTAAATATTAATATGCTCATTTGTTTACAATCTTAGTCATCATCAGAAGGTTTTGTTTTAGAAATGCAAATCAGATATGTTTGAGAACATCACATTTTAGAATCCTGAGTAAAAAAGAAAACCTGTCTTTACTTTTACCCTATGTAAACCGAAAACTTGTCTTCATTTAACCTTAAGGAAACTGAAATCCTGTCTTTACTTAATCCTAAGTAAACTAAAAGCCTGTCTTTAGTTAATCCTAAGTAAACTGAAAACCTGTCTTTACTTAATCCTTAGTAAACTGAAAACCCGTCTTTACTTAATCCTATGTAAACTAAAAGCCTGTCTTTACTTAATCCTTACAATCCTTAGTAAACTGAAAGCCTGTCTTTACTTTTTAGCTCACCTTAGCCAAAGGCTCAGATGAGCTATTGCAATCTATCACCATCTGTCGTGTGTAAACTTTACATTTTTATCTTCTCCTCCATAACTACTGCACCAAATTTGATGAAACTTGGTGATTATCATACCTGGGTAACAGCCTTTCAAAATTGTGTTCCGGGTTTGGCCACGCCCAACAAGATGGCCGCTGTTACTAAAAATAGCAAAAAGACAAAAAAATCTTCTTCTCTGAAACCAAAAGGTGCAGGCAAATTTTGATTGGATATTTGGATTCAGCATACCTGGGAACATTAATTTTTTGTGTTTTTCATGAAAATTGACCGAAAAATAGGTCACGCGTTTTTTGCGTAAAATTATGTAAGTTTGAAAATGAGACATTTGTTGTTATAACTCAATAATGGCTGAAGATAATTGTATGGAGTTTTCACTGTTGATCTTGTCTTGCTATTTTCTTCCAAAAGATGTCAAGGTCAAAGGTCAAGGTCATGTCCCTGGGATTTTCAGTTAATTGTAGGTAGTGACATGACAATCATTTTGATATATAGATCAAGGTCATGGGTTCAAAGGTCAAGGTCAAAGATGCACAAATATTACTGTAATAGTTGATTATCTGCAAAACTATTAACTTTTTGTATAGGCATGTATATTAGAATATTGTAGGTATTGACATGCCAATCATTTTGATATATGGTTCAAGGTCATACGTTCAAAGGTTAAGGTCACAGTTGCAAAAGAAAACTTAAATTGCAAATTATCTTGAAAACTATTAACTTTTTGTATAGGCATGTATATTAGAATACTGTAGGTATTGACATGACAATCATTTTGATATATGGTTCAAGGTCATATGTTGAAAGGTCAAGGTCACAGCTGCAAAAGATGACTTAAATTGCTAATTATCTTCAAAAATATTACCTTTTTGTATAGGCATGTATATTAGAATATTGTAGGTATTGACATGCCAATCATTTTGATATATGGTTCAAGGTCATACGTTCAAAGGTTAAGGTCACAGTTGCAAAAGAAGACTTAAATTGCCTATTATCTTTGAAAACTATTAACTTTTTGTATAGGCATGTATATTAGAATATTGTAGGTATTGACATGACGGTCATTTTGATATATGGTTCAAGGTCATATGTTGAAAGGTCAAAGTCACAGATGCAAAAGAAAACTTGAAATGCTAATTATCTTGAAAACTATTAACTTTTTTTATAGGCATGTATATTAGAATCTTGTAGGTATTGACATGCCAATCATTTTGATATATGGTTCAAGGTCATATGTTGAAAGGTTAAGGTCACAGCTGCAAAAGAAAACTTGAATTGCTTATTATCTTGAAAACTATTAACTATTTGTACAGGCATGTATATTAGAATATTGTAGGTATTGCGACAATGATCATTTTGATGTATGGTTCAAGGTTATATGTTGAAAGGTCAAGGCCACAGCTGCAAAAGAAAACTTAAATTGCTTATTATCTTGAAAACTATTAACTTTTTGTATAGACATGTATATTAGAATATTTTAGATATTGACATGACTGTCATTTTGATATATGGTTCAAGGTTATATGTTCAAAGGTCAAGGTCATATCAACATAGGAACTCTCAAATTATTAATTATCTTGAAAGCTATTAATGTCGTGCATAGGCATGTACCGTGTTATATTAGAATATTGTAGGTATTGACATGACAATCATATGTGGTTCGAGGTCATATATGTTCAAAGGTCAAGGACATAGCTGCATAATTATACTAAAATTCATTATTGATTTGGAAATTAGTCATTGCACTACAGTTACTTCATGCATATTATATAAGCTACTTATAAATGAAAAGTGAGTGGATATATTTCTGATTAAGTTTTGTGGGAGTTCTTAACTTGAGAAAACTTTTAAAGTTTCTGTACTTAATATATTGTCTATTGCACTTTGCAAACAATATTAGACATATCTTCAGGTGAGCGTTAAGGCCCATGGGCCTCTTGTTAAGTAAACCTGAAAGTCTGTCTTTACTTTAACCCTAGGTAAACAGAAAACCTGGCTTCATTTAACCTTATGAAAGCTGGTTTTTCTTAATCCTAAGTAAACTGAACAGCTGTTCTTATCCTGAGTTAAACTGAAAATGTCATAAAGATATAATAGACATATCTTTCTTATCTTTCTTGCTAAAAAATCTTTTTAACCAAGCCATTTTATGCAGTTTTTGTTGCAAGAAACATCTCTTGGCCTTAAGGTGCAGCTAGATTTTTAAGAGGTGAGACATTTCAACTAAACAACTTATGTAGTAATATCCCGTTAGAGTCAAAAGCTGCACCCAAAAACTGCATTAAAATGGTGTTTTTGACCTGAAGTAGGAAAACCTTTAACCATCTCAAATGATAAATATAAGAACTTGGAACTTCACATATACTATCAGGACATACGGTTCTACTTAGTTAGTTTAGCATCATAACTTTAACCCTGATTCAAGGTCATATTTTCAAAGATGGCTTACTGCAACAGAAATACAAGGTCACAGTGACCTTCAATGGAAACGAAGTAACAGAGTTTTATTCTTCAATCAAGATTATTTCACTTACTTCAAGACGGTTATTTCAGGGATGGTGGAGAAAACTGGAGTGCCAAAAGGAAACCACTGACCTTCAGCAAGCAAACTGACGAAATTTTCTCACACGATCATTTGGCCAAAGTCGGATTCAAACCTAGACAGTGAGGAGATTGGATTGGATTAATAGTGCTTGATGCCCCAGTCATTATTCTTTCACTTATATTGAGGCAGTTAGTTCAGGAATGGTGGAGAAAAATCAAGTGCCCAGAGAAAACTAACGACCTTCTGCAAGTGAACTGAGAAACTTGTTCAAGCTAGGATCTACATAAAGGGATTCAAACCTAAGTAATAAAGAGGTGCTGTGATCTGTAAGCAGTAAGCACACATATTAGACCACTTGGCTACAGAGGCCCCTTTTTTAAGAAATGACTGTAACATTGAAACTTTATATTATATATATATATATATATATATATATATATATATATATATATATATATATATATATATATATATATATATATAGCCTGCTAAAGAGGTTAACCTTGATCAACTTCAAATGTCATGTAAAGTAATGAAACAAAAATCTTGGAAGAAAAGTCTGAGAAGCTCAATTGTTTCATATAAAAGGCATACTGCTAACGAAGTTTGCAAATCTGGTTGACTGGATAAAATTTTAGTTTAAAATCATCTTGAAGAAGTAAAACCTCTTCTTAGTCAAAAGGTCTAAGAACATAAAACTCCAAATATAGTACCGGTGCATGAAAATCTACCATATTTGCAAAGTCCCGTTGAGGACACATTGACATGAAGTAATTAAAGATTGAGACATCTTACGATCAATACAGAGGTCTAGAAATTTAAAACGACTTTGGGAATAGTGCACTAGTTAAACCTTTCTAAGCATGGAAAATGCTTCAGCATCTATCAATTGTGTTTATTTTCTTGGCTGAGTACTAATGCTCTTTTATAATTATTGGCACCATTTTCACATGAAAATGTTAAAGGAATCAAGGTTTCGTAAATTTACACGAACTAAGTAAAATAAGAAATAATTAAAAATTATTTCTGGCTTTCAACGAATAACCTGACCAGAAAACCATCATGCAAACCATTAAAATTCGTACGTTTGTTTTCCGGAGCAAGCACACTCTTTGAACAAGTCGCACTGACAACACCGTCATTGCTTGGAAAACTTCTGTTTCATTTTGATTTTTTTTTTTTTTTTTTTTTTTTTTTTTTTTTTTTTTTTTTTTTTTTTTTTTTTGGGGGGGGGGGGGGGGTTACATTAAAATCGCCCGGACTTGTGTGTTAATCCCGGAATGTCGTGAAACATTACATAATGATTTATATGTTCCATTGTTGTAACTTGACATTGAACGAAAGCAGCGTTACAACGCATTTGGTAACAAAAACGCATTTGGTAACAAAAATTTTAAAAGTATGTCCGACATGAAACGCATTTGGTAACAAAAATTTTAAAAGATTCCAGAAAAAGCATACAGTGAATAAAAATATCAGTTGGAGTTGTTGATATCACAAATAGTTGATATCTGATGAGATATCATCAAAAACAAAGAGATATCCAACTTTTCCCGAAAACGCATTTGGTAACAAAAGTATGTCCGACATGAAACGCATTTGGTAACAAAAATTTTAAAAGTTTAAAGAAATAGAATACAGTGTATTAAAATGTCAGTTGGAGTTGTTGATATCACAAATAGTTGATATCTGATGAGATATCATCAAAAACAAAGAGATATCCAACTTTTCCCGAAAACGCATTTGGTAACAAAAGTATGTCCGACATGAAACGCATTTGGTAACAAAAATTTTAAAAGTTTAAAGAAATAGAATACAGTGTATTAAAATGTCAGTTGGAGTTGTTGATATCACAAATAGTTGATATCTGATGAGATATCATCAAAAACAAAGAGATATCCAACTTTTCCCGAAAACGCATTTGGTAACAAAAGTATGTCCGACATGAAACGCATTTGGTAACAAAAATTTTAAAAGTTTAAAGAAATAGAATACAGTGTATTAAAATGTCAGTTGGAGTTGTTGATATCACAAATAGTTGATATCTGATGAGATATCATCAAAAACAAAGATATCCAACTTTTCCCGAAAACGCATTTGGTAACAAAAGTATGTCCGACATGAAACGCATTTGGTTACAAAAATTTTAAAAGTTTAAAGAAATAGAATACAGTTTATTAAAATGTCAGTTGGAGTTGTTGATATCACAAATAGTTGATATCTGATGAGATATCATCAAAAACAAAGAGATATCCAACTTTTCCCGAAACGCATTTGGTAACAAAAGTATGTCCGACATGAAACGCATTTGGTAACAAAAATTTTAAAAGTTTAAAGAAATAGAATACAGTGTATTAAAATGTCAGTTGGAGTTGCTGATATCACAAATAGTTGATATCTGATGAGATATCATCAAAAACAAAGAGATATCCAACTTTTCCCGAAAACGCATTTGGTAACAAAAGTATGTCCGACATGAAACGCATTTGGTAACAAAAATTTTAAGCCGCGGAAGGTTGTTGAAGGGGCGGTGTTGAGAATGGACTCTCTATATCATTTTAAATGCTCCTCTCGGCGTGCGTCTCAAACATCCTCTGACAACTTAAGTCCAACTCCAACATTCACGATGAGTTTACCAACTGGTGGACCTGGTCCGGCCGTTCTGGCTGACTGCAGAAGGAGCGAAGGCGAGTCACTGGCGCCTTAAAACCAGATAGGCTTAGGTAGATGGGGCCCTTAACCTTGGAGGGTAGCCCATCTAGGAAAAGGAAAAGGAAAACTCTGTTCTAAAACATCTGCTGCCTTGCCGCTACACCCTTTCACAGGGAAAGGCTTTAGGAGACAACCTCGAGGAAAATCCAGAACAAGGAACCTGTAAATTCCTTCCTGTACTTCCAGGATTAGAACTTTTGTTCAGAAGCTAAGGGTTAGTTAACCCCGACAGAAAACCTAGAGTGCTGAAGACAGAGGTGTTGGGCTATACAGAGCACTCGAATAGACAACAACAACACCACGCAAAACAGCCTATATGACACACAAAAATTTCCGACTTTAACCTTTGATCCTGACTCCATATAGCAAACATCAAAATTAAAAAAAAAAACATGTCAAAATCTTTACATATAGACAAGGCATAGCAATTAAGGCTTAAATGGCAAAGTCGGTCATGGCATTGACCTTTGCTCTTTGGTATATCTTCTTGGGTATATCTCTTGCAAGCTTAGGCTTATGATGGCCCTCAAAAAGTTTTATGACGTCATCACAGTTTTGTTGATAAGTTTGATGTTTATATATTCAGGATAACCCTTGATATTTTACGGCTTATAGTTCCATGATCCCTCACAATTTTGTATACACAAGTAGCGGATGTTGCTAGCTAATCAGGAGGTGCTTATATATACCCTTCCAAAGCACCTGACCTCACTTCTCTGGTGAAAATTAAAATGTCTAACCTGACTTGTCGGTGTCAGTTCTAATTTTTTTTTACTTTGCTTTGAGCCATTTTGACGTTCTTTTCAAAAGTAAGCCGTAAGCTAAAACACAAATTTGCATATTAAGCCAATTAAGGTTTTTCAACTTTTGGCATTTTATGAAAAAGGAAATTATTTTGCTTCGTTTATAAACTCTGATATTTCCTACGTATTTAAATGCTTTTGGTCTTAAGACCTTACATAAATTAATGTATTCGAAATTCGGGATTCAATGCCTATATAACAAACAAAATATAATGAAAAAATAAAAAATAAATTAAAAAAAGGAAAAGAGGTTTTCTACAAACGGTTTCCCACACTTTTGTTATATGCAAGATACAACATTCACCAGAACCTCCAAACAATCCACATGCTTGTATTATGTTTTTAAAACATACTTGGAAAAGATGGATGCTTTAACAATCTATAATGTTTTGTTTGGAGCACTGAAAGTTTAGCCGAATTACTTTTAATTTTTTCATTATATTTTTTTTCGATTAAGCATTAAGGCACCATATCTTCGAATTTATTAAACACTGTTTTCAACAAAACTATCCGTGCCTTTTAAAATGTATAATTTTACAATTTTAACACATTGATAACAATTTTACAAGAAGACGGTCATATCGAATAAACTGTTTCCAAATGAAAAATTAGGACGAGTTGACATGTTAATAATTTGTTTTCAATAACCACATGATGGAATTTGTAAAATGGAAAATTTATTGAGAATGGATGACAGTACTAGTACGATTATTGTCTCAATCTGTCGTTGCTTACGTTAATGATACATTCCTTATCTGGATTTGATTTTTACACACTTTCTTTTGTGAATACAACTTTTGATCAAAGTGCTGAAGAAAAAAGGCGTAGTCCCCTGTCGTGGGTGTATGCGTTATAATGGGGCTGCGGGAACTAGAGTCAGAAACGTACGACACTCTTCTGAAACTTGTCAAAGGTGAATTTAAAAAACCAGTAAATTTGCGAACTCGACTGGAAAACAATGCTCGCGTCTTATATTGGCGGAGAAAAGAAGGTCTTTATATTGAAAAACACAACGGCATTGACATTTTAATGTATGAAGGTAGACGGGTCCTTACAAAGAAAAATTTTCAAAAAAAGTCAGTAAACATTTCATTAAAAGTAAAGGTGGAAATGCCCGAGCATTGAGCCATACCATGAAACAAACGTATACGGGCTGCAGCGAAAGGAAGGTAATGGGTCTTTTAAAAAAAAATCAACAGCATGGATACATTCATGCACAATTCAATAACAAGGCCCCAATAAGACCGATCAGTGCTTCAAGGGTATTTCAAAGGGTCCAGATTGACCTTCTAAGCATGAGAGACCAATCTGTGATATATGATAACAAGACCTTTAATTATATTTTGACAGCTGTGAATGTCTTCTCAAGATTCATATTTGTTAGAGCTCTGACTAATAAAACTTCCAAAAATGTGGCAATCGCTCTTAAGCAAATTTTTGGAGAACATGGTTACCCGGAAATTATTCAATGTGACAATGGACCGGAATTTTTCGGTGACGTACAGAAATTGCTTTGTAAAAATAACGTAAAAATTATAAGGGGCCGGCCATACCATCCTGAGTCTCAAGGGAAAGTAGAAAGACAGAACAGAATAATTCGAGATAAAATCCGTTTCGATTCTTTGAGAAGCAGTAGTTCTGGTTCGAATTGGGTGAAACGACTCCCTGATGTAGCAGAAGCCATAAATAACCAACCAAAAGAAGTACTTGCATATCAAACACCGTTTCAGTGCTATTTCGGGCGGGGTCAAAATATCTCTGCGGATGTTATTCGCAAGAAAGCTAAAATAGCATCAGAAAGATGTCAAAAGCGTACTGTTTTGGCCCAAAAAAAAAAAAAAAAAAAAACGGTTGTTCAATTTACAAGAGAGGGGACAGAGTTCTTCTGAAATACCCTTTCGGACGTAGCCGTGTTCCCTATAAACGATGCGTCTTAAAAGCGAAAATTTTGAAAAGGGCTCGTAATTTTGATAAATATTTCATAGTATTTAAAGATAAAAACAACAAACAGATAAAAAAGTGGGTGAGAGTTGAAAATATAACGAGTAGAACAAAAAAGGAAGAGCTCGATAGAAGGGCTCGAGCGAAAGAAATGTTTGAAATACTTGAGCAAAAGAGGATTCATAGATGCAAATATTATATACCTCTAGAATCTTCTGAGGAAAAACATTTGCGAAGACACGCGTAAACAAATGGAAATAGATTCTGAAGACCATTGCAATGAGTCTGAGGTCGACATAGGTGAACAAAATGAACAAAACAACAGGACGAGGTACTTTTGTGGCAATAATAAAGTGATTATTAGTGATGATCCGATAGGAGACGGTAGCTGCCAATTTGGAGCAATTGTTCCACAAATTCGAAAACTTGGCATACATGAAACACCTGAACACTTGCGAACTATCGCTGTCCAACACCTTGAATCAAACAGCGACCACTACAGAAACTTTTTGTGTGATGACAGGAATTTTGAGTCCTATGTTGAAGAAATGCGTAGACCGTATGCATATGGAGACAATTTGACTCTTCAGGCTCTGGCAAGGGAGTTTAATTGTCAATTTTTAGTTTTAAACTCCCTTGGTGGCACATATCACCGAATTGTCTCAAATATGAGTACTTTTAACAGCTCATTGCCACTTCTAACACTTGGTAACTATCCAGAGGACAGGGGAGATCATTATGTTTCTGTGGAAGTGGAAACAACATATCTTCAGAGTATAATTGCCCAGATCGTATCCATGGAAAGTTGCATCCAACCAAATGTGGGTAGTGCAACCCAACTAGATGTTGTCAGTACCACTGATATACATCCAATTGATGTAACTGATACACCTCCAGTTAATGCTGATAATATGTCTGGTGCATTTGCAACTGGAGTGACTAGTATAAATAATATTCTCCAACCGGATGTTACTAACACTAATGCAAATGATGCGCTACCACAGGATGATGTCAATGCGACTGATGAGTTATTACATGGTAATGACGACAATGCGACTGATGAGTTATTACATGGTAATGACGACAATGCGACTGATGAGTTATTACATGGTAATGACGACAATGCGACTGATGAGTTATTACATGGTAATGGCGACAATGCGACTGATGAGTTATTACATGGTAATGACGACAGTGCGGCTGATGAGTTATTACATGGTAATAACGACAATGCGACTGATGAGTTATTACATGGTAATGACGACAATGCGGCTGATGCACTTCCATCTGATGTTGCAAATATTACTGATACGCTTGTGCACGATGCCGTAGTGTCGCATCTTGGTTCAAATGCTGTTTCTCTGCCGTATCTGCCCGATATGATTTTGGAGAATATTGTTCGTGTTAGCATTGAAATGTTCCCTCTCACGCGGTATCGACTGCAGTACGTTCGTCGACGTTTTCGAGAGATCGTTCTCTCAATTGGGTTTCCAATCATTCATTTAAGCCCAAATATCATGCCCATTGTCCCTTGGGTTGTAAGTGTACGTCGCTTGCGTAGGACGTTTGGGTCACATAGTGGAGTATTGATCGAAGTGAAACAAGTTTTGTCAGGGTCAGAACGGCGATGGGATTTCGCATGGTTGCGATTACGTGAAACGGCAAATAACTGGTTCGAAATCCGAAATATTGGTTGGCGCCGATAACATGTTATCATGAATATTTTTTTTTTTTTTCAAACCTTGTTTTTAGTATAAGTGTACATTACAAGTTCGTAAATTCCACTCGGTTTTGTTGCTTTTTAGTGTTTATTAGATTTTTCTCATTTGACGATTATTCGTGCCATCTTTTCGAGTTTTTTTTTTTTTAATGTTCCATGTATAATTTAAGCGATTTGGTGTCATTTGCTATAAAAATAATAATTGTCCAGTATTTTTAGGGTTTGATTTTAGTTTGTAGATAATATTAGGAAGGTGCATGTGATACTATTTTGATTTACGGCAAACTAATTTTGACATATATGTCTGTACATAAATAATAAAAAAATAAGTAACGTTATAAATTGATATATAAATAAGAACTGACATTTTACATTTGAAAATGAATAATAATAAAGTTGTGCGGGGTGTGTGTGTGTGTGTGTGTGTGTGTGTGTGTGTGTGTGTGTGTGTTTACATTCTTTCAAGATTAAAATTATACATCGTGTACTTAATGCAATTTAGTACAAATTATAATTTTATAAGATCATTTATGTTATAACCTGTTAGATAACATAATCATAACGTGTATATAATATCTTGAACTAGTTAGGGCTTACACATTTTTTCTCATCACAATTTTAATAAATTTAATAATAATAATAATAATAATATTACATCTTAATCAAACCCACACCATGTTATAAATTTCATTTGCAATGTTAAGAAAGTTTGTCACGCGAATTCGTGTATTGATTGCGGAGATGTTTCTCTCTCATTTTTATTATCAATCCCAAAGTGGTTTGCCACAATATCCAGAAATAGCCCGTTAAGCACATTGTTTTAAGAGTCAAATAAACTTCCAAACTGCTTAATGATTCTTTGAACTCTTTATGCTGTTTCTGCAGTACGAGCTACAGTTAGTGTCTGGTGCATCTAATTGTGCAATAAACCCCCACTCACTGCTTACTGAAAATTTTAGTTCTTGCTTGTGTAAAAACATAGAAATAGAAAGTAGGCGATATTTTCTTGTACTGCAATGAAATGAAACCGTTATCATAGTTACATATAGTAATTATATATTCTCTATATCAGTTATACTAACTAATGTTACCTTCAGACTTTATTTAAAAAATCAGCAATACTAAGAGAATATAAGTTTGTTATTAGATTTACTCTTTTCAGCTGTCGAAAGTATTTAAGCATTAATTTGTTCACAATTTTACTCTTTTCGGGGTAATTACGTATAAAGGAAAAGTTCATACAATTAATACTGTGATATACAAGTTACAGTCATTCCAATGTATCCATACCACTCGATTTATTCAAAATTACAGCCTGTACTTAGTTATTTGATATCGGTAATGTGCATCAGTGTTATGTCTATAGATAAATTTAGAAAATTTATATAACTTCCAAACAAATGTGATTTTGACACTAGAATTGTTCTGCTCACCTGGTAGGCGAGTGTATCGTGTATATTTTGCGTATATGTAACTAAAAAATAAAAAAATATATATAAAAAATAAATAAAAAAAAAATTAAAAAAAAAAAAAAAAAAAAAAAAAAAAAAAAAACCTGCCAGACGGTTTTCGACCTTGACGTGGTTGGCGGGCTTCGCACTAACAGTAAACTGGTTAAATTGTTTAATTTCAGTCTGCATCGGTTATGACTGAAAAAATGTTTTAACGGACCCCATTAATGATTAAACATTTCATTAAGCTTAATCTAAATACATTTTAAAAGCTTAAAGAATGACTGTGATGTCAATAACCCATTAACCAGGACCGTACTTAAACAAAATTGAAATCTCTTTTTCTTAAACTTTCGATTCAGAGAATGTTTTGGCAGTACAACAGGGAAATACAGAAAAAGCGCATTTTGTGCAAAATACAAATAAAATGTAAAAATGACTTCAATAAGTTTTCGTTAATCATTTATTCGGAATAACATCTTTGACACCCTATTTTGACTTCTCTTTTGAAACAACTGAATAGATATCAATGATATTTGTTCTTAAGTATATATAGGTTGGTGTAGTTCCGATTTATTCGTGATGTTGCCACAGATACCATAACTAGGACAAGGCGATCTAAGGAGCAAATGCATTTTCTCTCCGTAACCGATAATGGGAAATATGATGTTGCATTAACCTCTGAAGTTTTTACCCTTTCGAAATATACGGTCGAAAAATTGGAAACATGTCTTTGTGTGAAAATCGATATTTGGAAAAGTTGGATATCTCTTTGTTTTTGATGATATCTCATCAGATATCAACTATTTGTGATATCAACAACTCCAACTGACATTTTAATACACTGTATTCTATTTCTTTAAACTTTTAAAATTTTTGTTACCAAATGCGTTTCATGTCGGACATACTTTTGTTACCAAATGCGTTTTCGGGAAAAGTTGGATATCTCTTTGTTTTTGATGATATCTCATCAGATATAAACTATTTGTGATATCAACAACTCCAACTGACATTTTAATACACTGTATTCTATTTCTTTAAACTTTTAAAATTTTTGTTACCAAATGCGTTTCATGTCGGACATACTTTTGTTACCAAATGCGTTTTCGGGAAAAGTTGGATATCTCTTTGTTTTTGATGATATCTCATCAGATATCAACTATTTGTGATATCAACAACTCCAACTGACATTTTAATACACTGTATTCTATTTCTTTAAACTTTTAAAATTTTTGTTACCAAATGCGTTTCATGTCGGACATACTTTTGTTACCAAATGCGTTTTCGGGAAAAGTTGGATATCTCTTTGTTTTTGATGATATCTCATCAGATATCAACTATTTGTGATATCAACAACTCCAACTGACATTTTAATACACTGTATTCTATTTCTTTAAACTTTTAAAATTTTTGTTACCAAATGCGTTTCATGTCGGACATACTTTTGTTACCAAATGCGTTTTCGGGAAAAGTTGGATATCTCTTTGTTTTTGATGATATCTCATCAGACATGAAACGCATTTGGTAACAAAAATTTTAAAAGTTTAAAGAAATAGAATACAGTGTATTAAAATGTCAGTTGGAGTTGTTGATATCACAAATAGTTGATATCTGATGAGATATCATCAAAAACAAAGAGATATCCAACTTTTCCCGAAAACGCATTTGGTAACAAAAGTATGTCCGACATGAAACGCATTTGGTAACAAAAATTTTAAAAGTTTAAAGAAATAGAATACAGTGTATTAAAATGTCAGTTGGAGTTGTTGATATCACAAATAGTTGATATCTGATGAGATATCATCAAAAACAAAGAGATATCCAACTTTTCCCGAAAACGCATTTGGTAACAAAAGTATGTCCGACATGAAACTATTTGTGATATCAACAACTCCAACTGACATTTTTATTCACTGTATTCTTTTTCTGGAAACTTTTAAAATTTTTGTTACCAAATGCGTTTTTGTTACCAAATGCGTTAAGAATTTCAAGACACCTATCCCTTATCACATTAGAAGTTGATCCAGGAACTTCAGACCTATGATTTAATTTTCCTCAGTACCTTGACCTTAACTTCTACCAGCTTGAAAAACTTATTCCTGAAAAACATCAGAAGGTAAAGTCGACTAGATACAACTGAATCATTAAACGATACACGACTCTTAGGCATTTGGGGTAGACAACGTTCTCCTTTAATACTAATAAATTTATCACAATTTTCTTTCGAAAAATGTGTTAAATAAATTTTAAAATTGAATGCCATGTTTAGAACACAATCCCGGACGATCCCCCACATATTTGACCGACAGAATAATATATCAGAGATTAGCGGCCCTTGGCCAACTGTCTGACCGACGCTGACTTAATCCGGCAGTTATCGAGACTTTGGTTACTAGTCAGACGTGATCCAGGTTCCAGGATTGAGTCAAACCATGGGGAGTTTTGCAATTTAATGCAAATAAGAATATGTAACTAATAAATAAAAAAATAACCAATGGTTAATTATAAAAAATAATGAATTTCTTTAGGATTACGAGTATAAATAAATAAATAAATTTGGATGTACAATAAATAGTATTAAGTGCCACAGATCCGGGAAAAGAAATGTGGTACGAAGAAACAAAATAATTATTTCCCTTATTCAAAAGCCAAAATTAATAGAAAAATAAAATGAACTCTTAACTTAAATAATCTTAAGTGTAGCCTAACTCTACATTCCAAAAACAGCCAAAATCAAATCCCTTTGTATAATATAAGTTACATTACGCCTCTAACTAAAATGTCAGAAGTAAAGTAAAACAGTCAGACCTGAAGATCTTTCACCGGAGTGGATGAGAGTATATAAGAAATTAACCGGCTTTATATAGCGTGATTCTTTAGAATTTCAAGTTACAATATTTGAATAAATTTATGATACAGTATTGCCGTAATTTATTAAAATAAGAGCCACGATTTGTTACAAGAAGAAGAAATAAAATGTAAGTTGTCAAAAATAAACCAGAAAATTGACTATAAGCGGAGTTAAACCAAAATACGCTGTGACTGAAATGTCGCACCATCACACATGTGCCCATAAAATTTGATTGGCATTAAATATAAAATGTCACAAAGGAGTCCTAATTACTATAGTAACAATAGCAACGACTGTTTTCTGTTGCTATTTTGTGAGTGAGTTATTAAATGGAAGGCTATTATACCTTACAAATGAATAAAGTTCTGGCTTTAAACAATTTGGTAGAAAATGTATGCCACTTGCTGTCAGCCATTGGGCAATGTGTGCCTTTTTTCCAGGCTATTTTTGGTGATTCTGTTAATTTTTCTCTGAGCCAGTTAATAAAAACCCTACCACATATTTCATCGTGATGATTTGCAGAGTTTGTTTTAGTTTTCTGGAAAGCCATGTTTATCAGACCCAGCATATTATAAGTTTCCTTAAAGGGGAAATTGTTCTGAGCAGTTATTTTCAATGTCATATCAGTGGCTACTTCTGCCATAATGTGCATTTACTCAGGTTTCGTCTAAATATACAATGTGTAGCTTTCGTTCTCTAAAATCACGTATTTGTCTAAGAAATGAACAACGTAGGATGATAATGTCATAACTTTCAACAAGTAATTTTTATAGTTTGTAGACTTTTTGTAACGGAAACTTGGCTAAAAAGTCTTTACACAATAATCCATATGAAATATTAAATCAATAAATCGATAAAAAGGAAATGTAAAAAATAAAAATCAAATTCAAAATGTTACTTGAATTAACACTTAATTATAAAACGTAGTTCCCGTTGAGATGCGGTTATCTCGGGGGTAATTAAGATTAGAAATATGTAACATTTTTATTCTTGTAATTACTTTAGAACTTGAATATACAAATATTCTGTATAATAGTTTGCTTCTCTAAATGAATTATGACATTTTAATAATAAGACCGATATTACACTTTGTTATATTCTTATATAGAAACATCAATAGTCAAAAGCAAAACAAAACCATTTTAACAGAATTACAAACAACGAAGATTTTATAGACATCATAGGCATTATAAAGTAATATTTGGCAGGTGTTTTAAATTTCGGAAATGAATTTATCATAATATCAAATATCTAAAAAATGGTATTCATTCTCTAAACAGTTCAAGATACCACATAAATTATTCTTTTGTGAATGTTAGTAAATCAACTAGCTCTAGTAAGTGAAAAAAGGGTATGTGTGTATTTTAGTTAAAATTGAGACGAAGTGATCAAATATTAGTCATCAATGTTTTTTCAAAAATCTAATAGTAAGGTGAAAGAAAAAAATGTCTCTGTCTATGTGATCACGAACACGACACAATACAAGTAAATAAATAAAATCGAAGTAAAATTATAATTAATTCACAATTAATAAGTATACCAACAAATATATAGAAGCAATTCGTAACCTTATGTGTTTCGACGGTTGTTCTCTGCGTACTTGTTCACATATTTTGTGTGCAATATATCAGACACCAAGCTTGGTATGGCAAACAATCCCCTAAAAACTATTCAGTGATAAGATATTTTTGCAGTGTACATATAATGTATATGTATGTTTAAACACACATTTAACATATAAAGTGTAAAGTGATAAACAGTTCCTTCTTGGTCCTCGGACGAACTGAATTTTCCTCAATTACTGGATAATCTGTGTCGTTTTCTCTTGCTTAGTTGAACAATTGGCATAGACTTTGTTCTTTGAAACTTTTTATGCATAACTACAAAATAAGATAATGTTAATTTGATAACCAATAGCATAGCTGAAATGTAATGTATGGAGGTTAGAGACCCAGCCAAGTTTAAACCTATCCGCCTAATCAAAGAAAAAAGTCAAGTTTTTTTTATTGTTTTAAAGAAAAATGAAGAGTATGAACCAAAAATTGGTATGTACTGTTGCACAGAGTCACTGTCGACAAAAAAATGTTCGGTTCTGTTAGTTCAATACATACTGTTAAAGAAGTTCTGAGTACTTTACCACGATATGTTCTTTTCAACAAAACAGTTCTGAATAAGGAGCTCCGATATACTTTAGTAAGCAGGGCAAATCTTATGTACTGAGTTTCAATATATACAAATATACAATATCCCTTTTCCATATTTCATTTATATTATAAGTTGATAAGCTTGGTTAGGTTTTAAGTAAACAGTCCTTTTAAATTATAAGACCGAAAACAGAAACCGACTCACCATGTCCATACTTGTCTCAGTATGTGAAAATTTATTTTCTTACCTTTTTGTTTATTCGCGGATGTTGATTCTTGGTCCATTGACCGCCTTTGACTTTCTCGTATGTTATAATTATCCATTTCAGCCATCATTTTCAGTGCATATGAATAATTCTTCCCTAAGTTGTTCCCTGCATCCCCGATTGCTTGTGTATCGTCTTCATTTTTGAAAACGCTATTAAGATTATCTGCTTCACCGGGGCTCGATCGTGAGTTGCTTGTTTTCTTTACTTTAGATGTTAAGTAGGAGGAACGTTTCTGTTTTTGTTTATTTATCTCTATGTCATCGTATTGTAACAAATCTTCGTGCTCTTCATTTTCCTCTTCCAAGGGGATGTTGTAAACAGCAAACTTGCCCCCAGAAATTTCTGAAAAATTGTAATAATTAGAAACCTTTTACTCAATTAAAAATAGTTCTATTCTATCGTTTATAAGTTCAACACATAATAATTTGCACAATACTGATTGGTCAACTACATGAATTATGTTTCGTTTAGTTTCTGGCATTTTTTGACAACGACAATTGAGGCTCAGACACTTTATTCCCAAGACAATACTATAGTAGCACAGGTCCCTCGTGAAAATATAATAACAATAACTAGCATATGTAGCGGCGTTTGAGTTAGAAGTCGGCTGAAAATAACGCATTCTCTTTCCGATAAACTGTTTTTACCTCTTCCATTATGTGAATTTCAATGTAACAAAAAGGGTATTTCAACATGTTAATTAAAATTTTAGATATTCTCTCTCAAGTACCACACAGCAAGATTGGACAAACAGTCAATCGAATATTAAGGCTACTTTTTGTAATGTATAGAATGAAAACTTACTTCTCATTCGCTGAACGACAGGAGAGATTTTCCGTTGTCTTCCTCCTCTCAAACTTTCACTCTCTATGAAATGATAAACCACTGGAGTTGGTCGCCGCTGCTTAGTATTACCGCTAGATGGTGGTGTTTGCGATGTTTTTCTCTTCAGTAAAACTGACAAATCACTCCGGCTGTTAGGCGTAGGACAAGAAGGTCTTTCATATAGTTGCCTTGAGAAGTCTAATGGACTTGGAGACGGGGTCGGGGGTATACTTGATCCTTCCATTACAAGACCGTCAAACATGCTGGCGAAGGGAGACGTGTTACCGCCATAGGAACTTATTGAGATACCGCTTCGTCTTGATCTTATACTTATTGCTTCCGAAGATTCGGAGCTATTTCTTGTGTCATTGTTGCTTGAAGCATTTTTACATACTTGCGAACTTTTGCCAGTTATACTGCCAACCATTCGTGAACCTTAAAGAGAAATAAAATATATAAAAATATCCGTTTTCATTGATAATCATATATACTTTCAGTTATAAGTATGTCATAAGATCATATGAATCAGCTCTATAAAATTGAATTAATAATCTTCTTTAAACATGTCTATGTTCTACAAATTAGTTTAAAATTAGAAGGGAGGTATGTAAATTCTGACATTGCTTATAAAAGATCGACAGCAGAGTATATTCTCAAAATAATTTCCCCGCTATTTTCAATTGCAGATTCACTTGCGTATAGTTTATGCCAAGCGAGCGAAGATTTCTAAACTAAATGACGTTGATATGACGATTGAGCGTTTTTTCTTGCCTTTCGAGTGTCGTGTCAAAGGCGGGTCATTAACTTGCACATGAGAGAAACATGTAGTAATGTAGTAAATATCTAACAAAAATGCCTGTTAAATTTTGATGTGCCATATGTGCATAGGTTCCTAATCAGTAACATTAGAAACCGAAAAGATTAATAGATTTAAACAAGCTAAGTCATGCTTTGCGTTAGGGAACGAACCTTTTCTTAAACAGAAGTTAAGACGCCTGAACATTTTGCTACATGGTATACATTTTCTGTCAGCACAAAGTACTGACTACTAAGTTAAGGATACCCTCGGTAATTTTATTCCAACAGCAGCAGTACCCGCTCAGGTGTAACAAATATCTAACAAAAATACCTGTTAAATGTTGATGTGTCATATGTGCACATTTCGGAAAAAGTTTATTAGATCTGCCGGAATTTGCTTGATTTTGTTTGTTTTTTTGTGTTCATAAATAAACGATGTAATATTTTAGATATTTTATATAGTACACTTAGAAATAATAAACAAGAGGCCCATGGGCCTTAACGCTCACCTGAGGATATGTCCAAAATTGTTTGCAAAGCGCAATAGACAATATATTAGGTACAGAAACAAGTTTTATAAAGTTAAGAACTGCCACAAAACTTAATCAGAAATATATTTAGTCACATTTCATTTATAAGTAGCTTATATAATATGCATGAAGTAACTGTTGTGCAATGAATAATTTCCAAATCATTAACAAATTTCAGTATACTTATGCAGCTATGTCCTTGACCTTTGAACATATATGACCTTGAACCATATACGATCGTCATGTCAATACCTACAATATTCTAATATACATGCCTATACAAAAAGTTCAAGTTTTCAAGATAATAGGCAATTTATGTCTTCTTTTGCAGCTGTGACCTTGACCTTTGAACACATGACCTTGAACTATATGTCAAAATGATAGTCATGTCAAAACCTACAATATTCTAACATATATGCCTATACAAAAAGTTAACAATTTTCAAGATAATTAGCAAAAAAAGTCTTCTTTTGCAGCTGTGACCTTGAAATTGGAACATATGACCTTGAACCATATATCAAAATGATCGCCAAAAAGTTAATAGTTTTCAAGATACTTAGTAATATAAGTCTTATTGTGCAGCTGTGACCTTGACTTTTGAACATATGATCTTGAACCATATATCAAAATTATCATTGTCACAATATCTACAATATTCTAATATACATGCCTATACAAAAAGTTAATAGTTTTCAAGATTCTAAGTAATTTAGGTCTTATTGTGCAGCTGTGACCTTGACCTTTGAACACATGACCTTGAGCCATGTATCAAAATGATCATTGTCGCAATACCTAACTACAATATTATAACATATATGCCTATACAAAAAGTTAACAATTTTCAAGATAATTAGCAATATAAGTTTTCTTTTGCAGCTGTGACCTTGACCTTTGAACATATGACCTTGAACCATAAATCAAAATGATCGCCAAAAAGTTAATAGTTTTCAAGATACTTAGTAATTTAAGTCTAATTGTGCAGCTGTGCACTTGAAACATATATCAAAATGATCGCAAAAAGTTAATAGTTTTCAAGAAACTTAGTAATTTAAGTCTAATTGTGCAGCTGTGCACTTGAACCATATATCAAAATGATCGCAAAAAGTTAATAGTTTTCAAGAAACTTAGTAATATAAGTCTTATTGTGCAGCTGTGACCTTGACCTTTGAACATATGACATTGTACAATATATCAAAATGATCGTTGTCGCAATACCAACAATATTCTAATATACATGCCTATACAAAAACTTAATAGTTTTAAAGATAATAAGCAATTTGAGTCTTCTTTTGCAGCTGTGACCTTGACCTTTCAACATATGACCTTGTACCATATATCAAAATTATCGTCATGTCAATACCTACAATATTCTAATATACATGCCTATACAAAAAGTTAATAGTTTTCAAGATAATTAGCAATATAAGTTTTCTTTTGCAGCTGTGACCTTGACCTTTCAGCATATGACCTTGTACCATATATCATAATGATCGTTATGTCAATACCTACAATATTCTAATATACATGCCTATTCAAAAAGTTAATAGTTTTCAAGATAATAAGCAATTTATGTCTTTTTTTGCAGCTGTGACCTTGACCTTTGAACACATGACCTTGAGCCATGTATCAAAATGATCATTGTCGTAATACCTACAATATTCTAATATACATGCCTATACAAAAACTTAATATTTTTCAAGATAATTAGCAATTTAAGTCTTCTTTTGCATCTGTGGCCTTGACCTTTCAACATATGACCTTGATCCATATATCAAAATGATCGTCATGTCAATATCTACAACATTCTGATATACATGCCTATACAAAAAGTTAATAGTTTTCAAGATATATTGACAAATATATAATTTTTAGCAATTTCCCCACTCAGTGCCTTATAATTTCCCCATTTTGAGCCCCATGGCTACCATTTGTGCAAATCTTAAAAAAAAGATGACCTAAGGATGTTTTAAATGAAATAACTAAGGTATATCTTTTGTAGATTCAGAGAAGAAGATTTTCAAACTTTTACACTCTTTCCCCCTTATGGGGCCCCAAGGGGACATAACTCCTTTATTTGTGCAAATCTGAAAGGGCTTTACCTAGGCATGATGGTTACCAAGTGTCATTAAATTTGGCCCAGTGGTTTTGGAGGAGAAGATTAAAATGTAAAAAGTTAACGCACGACGCACGACAGACGGTGAACCATTGCAATAGCTCATCTGAGCTTTCAGCTCAGGTGAGCTAAAAACTAAATGCTTCCTTCAGCGCACCACCTGATACCCTATGGCGCTTGAGTAGGACAATCATTTCTATAAGCAAATTAAACACATTAGGATATGTTTACTTGTAGTAACGATGTTTTTTCGGGAATTTTTACGTAAGTGACACCATTTGATTCCGCAGAACGTTAAGGGTTGTTAATCACTTGTTGGCGAATTCAATTTTTAGCTCACCTGAGCTATTGCTATCCATCTCCGTCCGTCGTGCGTCGTCCGTCGTGCGTAAACTTTTTACATTTTAATCTTCTCCTCCAAAACCACGGGGCAAAACTTAATGAAACTTGGTAATCATCATGCCTGAGTGAAGCCCTTTCAGATTTGCACAAACGAAGAAGTTATGTCCCCTTGGGGGAAATAGTGAAAACATTTAAAAATCTTCCCCTCTGAATCTAAATGAGATATACCTTAGTTATTTCATTTATAACATCCTTAGGTCATCTATTTTCAGATTTGCACAAATGGTAGTCATTGGGCTCAAAATGGGGAAATTGTAAGGCACTGGGTGGGGAAATTTATAAAATTTATACATTTGTCACTATATCTTAAAAACTTTTGGTATAGGCATGTATAATAGAATATTGTAGGTATTGACATGACGATCATTTTGATAAATGGATCAAGGTCATATGTTGAAAGGTCAAGGTCACAGATGCAAAAGAAGACTTAAATTGCTAATTATCTTGAAAACTATTAACTTTTTGTATAGGCATGTATATTAGAATATTGTAGGTATTGACATGACGATAATTTTGATATATGGTACAAGGTCATATGTTGAAAGGTCAAGGTCACAACTGCAAAAGAAGACTCAAATTGCTAATTATCTTTAAAACTATTAAGTTTTTGTATAGGCATGTATATTAGAATATTGTTGGTATTGCGACAACGATCATTTTGATATATATACAATGTCATATGTTGAAAGGTCAAGGTCACAGCTGCAAGAGAAGACTTAAATTACTAATTATCTTGAAAACTATTAACTTTTTGTATAGGCATGTATATTAGAATATTGTAGGTATTGATATGACGATCATTTTGATATATAGTTAAAGGTCATATGTTGAAAGGTCAAGGTCACAACTGCAAAAAAGACTTAATTGCTAATTATCTTGAAAATTATTAACTTTTTGTAAAGAAATGTATATTAGAATATTGTAGGTATTAACATGACAATCATTTTGATTTATGGTTCAAGGTCATATGTTCAAAGGTCAAGGTCACAGCTGCAAAAGAAAACTTATATTGCTAATTATCTTGAAAACTATTAACTTTTTGTATAGACATGTATAATAGAATATTGTAGGTATTGACATGACGATAATTTTGATATATGGTACAAGGTCATATGTTGAAAGGTCAAGGTCACAACTGCAAAAGAAGACTCAAATTACTAATTATCTTTAAAACTATTAAGTTTTTGTATAGGCATGTATATTAGAATATTGTTGGTATTGCGACAACTATCATTTTGATATATATACAATGTCATATGTTGAAAGGTCAAGGTCACAGCTGCAAGAGAAGACTTAAATTACTAATTATCTTGAAAACTATTAACTTTTTGTATAGGCATGTATATTAGAATATTGTAGGTATTGATATGACGATCATTTTGATATATAGTTAAAGGTCATATGTTGAAAGGTCAAGGTCACAGCTGCAAAAAAGACTTAAATTGCTAATTATCTTGAAAATTATTAACTTTTTGTAAAGGAATGTATATTAGAATATTGTAGGTATTAACATGACAATCATTTTGATATATGGTTCAAGGTCATATGTTCAAAGGTCAAGGTCACAGCTGCAAAAGAAAACTTATATTGCTAATTAACTTGAAAACTATTAACTTTTTTTATAGGCATGTATATTACAGTATTGTAGGTATTACGACAACGATCATTTTGATATATGGTTCAAAGTTATATGTTCAAAGGTCGAGGTCATATCAACATAGGAATACTAAGATTATTAATTATCTTGAAAGCTATTAATTTCATGCATAGGCATGTATATTAGAATATTATAGGTATTGACATGACAATCATATATGGTTCAAGGTCATATATGTTCAAAGGTCAAGGGCATAGCTTCATAAGTATACTGAAATTGATTAATGATTTGGAAATTATTCTTTGCACTACAGTTACTTCATGCATATTATATAAGCTACTTATGAATGAAATGTGAGTGGAAATATTTCTGATTTAGTTTTGTGGGAGTTCTTAACTTGAGAAAACTTTTAAAGTTTCTGTACGTAATATATTGTCTATTGCAATTTGCAAACAATATTGGACATATCTTCAGGTGAGCGTTAAGGCCCATGGGCCTCTTGTTTAGTTCGAGTTACTAGAGTACAAATGTACGGGAACCATCTCAGATCAGTAAACAGGAAATGATTTATTTAGTTTTATATAATTTTGGATTATTTGGATTTATATAATTTTAATTAAATTCATCATTTTTAACTGTTTGGCTTATGTTTTTCATCTATCAAACTTTTCGGTCTTGGTGTCACTGATGAGGAATGAATTTCCTAAATGTGCACATTTGGCACATCAAAATTTAACTATTATATGTGTTATATATTTTATAAATTTGTATTTTGTAACATCGATACTGTTTAGATGTACCAATAAGTCAATGAGAGAGAGAGAGAGAGAGAGAGAGAGAGAGAGAGAGAGAGAGAGAGAGAGAGAAGAGAGAGAGAGAGAGAGATTAGCCAATAGATACTGACTGTATTTACACATATTTTTATGAATTCATAACTTTCAGAAATTTAAAAAGTGCGCTGTGTCAAATAGATAATATCTTTTTTAAAAACATCTAATAAATGCTTCTAAAGTTCTTTTATGCAACTGAAACTTTTCACTCACATTTTGACCTTCCTTTTAAATATGTAGTTTTTATCAAACTTGTATAGGGACAAATTTAGAATTCGTCTGATCGTTAAACTTTTCTCATGTAAATCTCTTTACTGTGTCGGAAGGTGTGCACCTTGACAACAAGTTTTTATCCATTAAATTGGACCATTTTAGAAATTACATTTTCTCAATTGCCAACTTATAATGATACGTGCATTTGATTTTAACCATGATTAGGTAAGGCATCTGAAAACTTTTAATGGAAATAATTAAATCAACAGAAACACGCTAATGACAAGCACTGCATGCGAAACTTAAGTAACTTGTAATACTGAAATATTATCTATAAGATTACTACCATAGTTAACAAAATACTAGTATTTGCCTATAAATACTCTAGATAGCATTCAAAGCAACTAAAATACACCAATAACAAAAACAAGAGAAACACCATGTCAACTTTAAAATATACTGAATAATAGTCATACATGAACCAACAATATACACCATAATAGTTTATACTGGATTATAAGGATATTAACTTGCGTAACAACAAAAGCATGTTTTGAATTATGTACAAAGTATGACAACATGTGTATAAAAATCAGTAAAATTGTCTTTTAATCTGCCAAAAAGTACAGTCCCTGTAATCATCAGATTGTAATACAAGTCGCCTGGCCTTTGGATGAACTCTCAACACCGGCTTTTTGAAGGACAGCCATCCTTCTTAACAACAGATCAATAAGACGATATCCTAGAGTGTGTCACTATCATCAGTAAAACAACTCACAGCACAGAATGTTGTCACAACTAAAGGGGTCAAATAAAACATGTATATTAAATAGTAACAAGACCTTATCACATCCACTTCTTTTTGAATTATGGTCTTTAAACACGAATTGTTAAAAATGTTACGTGCTACTGTACTACATAGGAAATACATCAAGATCAGAAGAAGCGGCTGTAGTAGTCATCTAAATGAACCGATTGAAGCAAATGAATCGTCATGGTCTATTTGACAAATAAGTTGAGTGTGATGGTTCCTTCAGGATTCTACAGACATTGCAATTTCATATAGTGTAAAACATTATATTGCAAGCATACAATTTGTATTTTCCCCGACCAAGTGACCTTTTTTTCTAATTCACAATCCTAAGTGGCCTTTATAACGCAAAACTGACCACTTTAGTGCTAGAACGATCGAGTTTTCCATGGCACCGGCCATTTATTCTCATTGACTATAATGCCCATCACATGAAGCACTCGGCGAAGGCTCTGATCGTTTTTTTTTTTCTGGCCCTTGAAAAGCATACTATACAGGTCGTTTACAAAAGCCCTTTCCTCGTCAAAACTTTAGCATGCATAGTCTGTTTAACGCCAAAATAAGCCATAATAACTAGATCCCCAGCAAAACGACAAACGTAGAATTCGGTAACGACTATATGGTGTATTTAAGTTGGTTAAATATGAGGAATCCTCAGAGTTTTAAGGGTGGCTGTAACCATAAATGTTTTAAGCACAATTGTTTTATATTTGAATATTACAATATCGAAACAGCATCGAAATTGGTAAAAGAATAAAAAAGTTTTAGCAGTTTGAAATTCACATTTTTTTAAAACCTTTCTTCACTTTGCTGTCTTCACTTTGCACGGCATTGTTTTGAGTTACCTATGTTTGACGTCAAGAAGTACAAGAAGCAGTAACATAATTCACAGTAATAATAATGATGTAGCGACGTACGGAGAAGAAACGGGTGAATCTTCAACAAATAATGACGAGCCTATTCGGGGATTGTTATTGGTTCCCTTAAGTGGACAGACTACAGGCTACATACAATGGAACTAACTGTTGCATCGACTGCAAATAAAAAAGGCAATATCACCACCCAACTCACCCCTAGTGAAAACTACAACTTCTCTTTTGTGCAATTAAATGACCTGTAATGTTGACTTGTAAGGTAATCTAACTGCATTTCGTTTTATCGCTTCAGATGTTCACACAGTTAAAGTTTGTTAAATTGTTCTTTTCAGTATTAAAGGAAACAATGGAAAAAAAAGCCATCCTTCTTAACAACAAAACTAGGATATTCAATCTCAAAATTGTTTACAAAAATTTTTATTGTTTAAATTGTAATGAATGTTTTTAGAATGATATCACATTTTAAAAGAGATAATAATAATAATAATAATAATAATAATAGTATTCTAAAAACAATTCATTACAATTTAAATAATAATATTTTTTGTAAAATAATAATAATAATAATAATAATAATAATGAAGTTATTATTATTGCGAGTATTATGCCAGCGAGTTGTATTTTACATGGTTGTTTTTAAATAATTTTAAACAAATTATTGCAATTTTGTAGATGTTCTCAGTAAAAAGCAATGAACTCTCTTTTCCTCCAACACCGATTAGAGAGAAATATACCATACTTACATACTATATTTGTAGTTCTGTTTTTATATATGTAATTAAATAAGTTAAAGTCTTCTCCAGAATGCATTTAAATTTTTAAATGAAAGATAACAAATATAACAAAAGATACCAAATCAATAGCTTTAGACTAATAAAATCATTTTAAGGTTTAATCAATACAAGTCATGCAATAATAATCAATGAATAAAGCAAAATGTATAAAATTTGTTATATCGGTTATAATACGACAAGAATAAGTATTTTTTCTACGATAATGTTAATAGAATGATATGAGTTAAATCCAATTGAACAGGAACTACCTTATATTTTCAGAAAGAAATGAAACCTGGCGCTCGGCATTAAAAGGATACTACAAGGATATTACGAGGATATTACGAGGATATTAACAAGGATATAACGAGGATATTACAAAGATATTACGAGGATATAACAAGGATATAACAAGGATATTACAACGATATTACGAGGATATAACGAGGATATAACAAGGATATTACGAGGATATTACGAGGATATTACGAGGATATTACAAGGATATTACGAGGATATTACAAAGATATTACGAGGATATTACAAGGATATTACAAGGATATTACGAGGATATTACAAAGATATTACGAGGATATTACGAGGATATTACGAGGATATTACAAGGATATTACAAGGGTATTACAAGGATATTTACGAGGATATTACGAGGATATTACAAGGATATTACAAGGGTTATAACGAGGATATTACGAGGATATTACAAAGATATTACAAAGATATTACGAGGATATTACAAGGATATTACGAGGATAATTACAAGGATATTACAACGGTATTACGAGGATATTACGAGGATATTACGAGGATATTACAAGGATATTACAAGGATATTACGAGGATATTACGAGGATATTACAAGGATATACAAGAATATTACGAGGATATTACGAGGATATTACAAGGATATTACAAGGGTATTACGAGGATATTACGAGGATATTACAAGGATATAACGAGGATATTACAAAGATATTACGAGGATATAACAAGGATATAACAAGGATATTACAACGATATTACGAAGATATAACGAGGATATAACAAGGATATTACGAGGATATTACGAGGATATTACGAGGATATTACAAGGATATTACGAGGATATTACAAAGATATTACGAGGATATTACAAGGATATTACAAGGATATTACGAGGATATTACAAAGATATTACGAGGATATTACGAGGATATTACGAGGATATTACAAGGATATTACAAGGGTATTACAAGGATATTACGAGGATATTACGAGGATATTACAAGGATATTACAAGGGCTATAACGAGGATATTACGAGGATATTACAAAGATATTACAAAGATATTACGAGGATATTACAAGGATATACGAGGATATTACAAGGATATTACAAGGGTATTACGAGGATATTACGAGGATATTACGAGGATATTACAAGGATATTACAAGGATATTACGAGGATATTACGAGGATATTACAAGGATATTACAAGAATATTACGAGGATATTACGAGGATATTACAAGGATATTACAAGGGTATTACGAGGATATTACAAAGATATTACGAGGATATTACGAAGATATTACAAGGATATTACGAGGATATTACGTGGATATTACAAGGTATTACGAGGATATTACGAGGATATTACAAGGATATTACGAGGATATTACGTGGATATTACAAGGATATTACGAGGATATTACAAGGATATTACAAGGGTATTACGAGGATATTACAAGGATATTACGAGGATATTACAAGGCTATTACGAGGATAGAATATTGTTTGGTTTACTCAGTGACTTGTCAATATGAGTTAGAAATTGTATGCGGTTGTATGCTTGTCCGTCTCGGTGAGCTAACAGCGTAACGGAAAGTCGCCCTTAGATCGCTTTGGTACAAAACATAAATGATATTTGCTCTCACATTTCAGGCATACTTAAATTTGTTCTTTGGTTAATCCTTTGAGATTAATAATCTTGCGCTCCACGCAAATAGTTTAAATTGCTGATGCGACGTTAAAAAGCATTACAATCAACCAACCAACCATGTCACAGGTCTTCTTAATGCCCCTGTTTAATTATGAAAAAAAAACTTTAAATAGATTTAATCCATCTCTGTTGATTGGTTTAGATGAAAATAGTCAGGATGAAAAAATGTGATACCTTGATTTATAAAATCCTCATGGTCTTTTTTCTTTGTCTCATTTCTTGACCTCCTTTTTCCTTTTCTTTTAATCTTGGTAAAAATAAAATTCTAAATAATAAGCAAAGATGGATACCAAATATATAATACGAGGATATATATAGTGTACCATAGGATAATATTTATTATTATAACTTATCGATAACTGATCGATGTCTCATTACACATGTTTTCGCTACATATTCCTTTACGAAAGTTCTTCCAAGTTGCATTACAGAAAAAATTAAATCTTTTTCTTAAAGTCTTCATATCGTGATACAATGTTCGTTTAATTTTAAAACAACCTTTTACAGTATAAAGTTTCCAAAGTGTAGCCGATAAAAATCCAAATAAAAGAAATAATTTTAAAAAGTATTATTAACCTCTACTTATTTTTATATAAACATACTGTTGAACTGATATAGCTATTTATTACCTTATATAAAAAAGGTATTTGCAATGTGCCTCTTTTTCTTAGAACGACATAAGAATCATACCTACGTATACCTCATATGAGGACAACATTTTTTATTGTCTTTAAAGATTTTCATGACAAAAACAAATGTTTAGAAAATTACCTCCCTTTTAAGATGTAAATGCTAGTTTCAAAACATGAATCATTAATTAATTTTTTAAATTGAAAATGACTGTTTGTAATTTGAAGATTGCATACACAAAAAATCATAAAATTATAATATTCTGTTACAAAAATCCATTTTTGCAATATATTCTATCTATAATAGTTTTCAAGAAAATGGTCAGAAGTATATCAAAGACGACAACTCTTACTTCGATTATCATATAGTCATTAAACTTGTTCCCTTGTTAGATTTTGTCATTTAATCATTTTTACCATTTATTGTTATTTTCCATCTATAATGGTTGTCACGAAAATCAGAAAAGCGAAATTTCTGAAAATTTGGTATTTTAGAGGCAACAACTCTAACACGGAATAATAAATAGTTACGAAACTTGCTACGTTGTATAATTTGTCATGGTAAACATTTTTGCAATTTATTGTGATTATTTATCTATAAAAATGGTCTAAAACAGCATAAATTGTTTAAAATTAGTATTTTAGAGGCAAAAACTCTTGCATGGATTATCATATTTTCATGAAATATGCTAATTTGTTACATTTTGCATTTTTGTTACATTTTTTGCAATTTAATGTTGTTATCTACCAATAAGGTTTTAAAAATAGACAAAAAAACAGCGAATTTATGGGGGAAAAAAATCAAATCAGCAGCAACAACTGTTACATGGATTATCATATAAATCTGAAATTTGCTCGTTACATCTTGTTATTCTGAAAATTTTTGCATTGTATTGTTATTAGCTATCTATAATAGTCTTCAAGACGAAAATGATAGAAAAAATAAAAATTAAATTAAATAAAAGACACTCAACAATTCCTATATAGATTAGCAAAATTTGCTTAAATTACCTTATTCTCAGGCAATAACTCCAAAAGTTATTTCTGATTTCTTAAAAATCGAATAATAAATCATTACATTTTATAATGCTCATCAGTGTTTAAACATAAAAAGTTCAAAGGTTAAAAAAGGTTGTTTCATTTTGAAGAACATTTGAACATTTGCCATGTCATTTTCTTTGAAAGTAATTTAGATAAAGCATTTATTAAAGATAATTTCGAAACTAAAAATTTAAGTCCATTAACGTGTAACCCATTTTTCAACCAATTATCAAACCAAATAATAAAGTTTCAAATCTGGAATATTTGGTTTTTCCCCTTAAATTCTGTTTAAAGAAAAAGAGAGTTAAGTCTAAACAAAACCTAATGTTTTAAAACGATAAAACAAGTCTATAATTTGTACAAGAAGGCACTGTCCCTATTATTGACGTACATGTTGTGTATGTGGAATATATAACATGTAAGTCCTACTTTGTTTATTTTAAATATCTATTATCTACTAGTACATTGTTTATATTCCGAATATTCACTTACAATGTGTATATCAAGAAAATTTTCCCACATAGTTTAAACACGTATATTTGCTTCCAGGTTTATAGAACGTGAAGATTCTTTTTAATTTACAAAAACAAGTTTTTATAATATTGACCATTTCAATTTTGTTTTAATCCTTATTTATGTCAAAGAATCTACTTATTCACTATGCATATTGTTATCTCTTGATATTGTTCTAAGTCACAGGTTTTAAACAATGAAGACAAACGAATTTGCCTTTTAGTCTTCATCAATTCTTACCTCGGTGCTTTGTTTTCGATAGAAGTCCACTTTAAGTCCATATTCTCTTATATAGCTCTCTTCAATTGAACATGTCGTCTCGTCGACTGTAACAATTATAAGAATGAATATTTAACATACACATACGTATGTAATGATGCAAAGCCTTACCATCCTTAGCAAAATTTTTCTACAGTTGGATATATGAAAAGCCAATACTAGTTCGTGGGTGTGACATTTTAGTAACTCGACCACCCCGAGTCGTAAAAGAAACGCAATTATCTTAGTTTTTTTTTTATACCTATCCGGAAATATATCACGAAAAAAGTTGTGACAGATCTTTCATTTAATGGTAATTAATCCATAACAATTTTTAACTCGTTACCTTAACAAGAGGCCCATGGGCCTTAACGCTCACCTGAAGATATGTCCAATACTGTTTGCAAATTGCAATAGACAATATATGAAGTACAGAAACTTTAAAAGTTTTCTCAAGTTAAAAACTCCCACAAAACTTAATCATAAATATATCCACTCACATTTCATTCATAAGTAGCTTATATAATATGCATGAAGTAACTGTAGTGCAATGAATAATTTTTAAATTATTAATCAATTTCAGTATACTTATGCAGCTATGTCCTTGACCTTTAAACATATATGACCTTGAACCATATATGATTGTCATGCCAATACATACAATATTCTAATATACATGCCAATGCCTGAAATTAATAGCTTTCAAGATAGCTAATAATTTTAGTATTCCTATGTTGATATGACCTTGACCTTTGAACATATATCTAACCATATATCAAAATGATCATTGTCGTAATACCTACAATATTCTAATATACATGCCTATACAAAAAGTTAATAGTTTTCAAAATAATTAGCAATTAAAGGCTTTTTTTTGCAGCTGTGACATTGACCTTTCAATGTTTGACCTTGAACTTTATATCAAAATGATCGTTGTTGCAATACGTACAATATTCTTATATTCATACCTACACAAAAAAGTTAATAGTTTTCAAGATAAATAGCAATTTAAGTCTTTTTTGCAGCTGTGATCTTGGCCTTTTAATATATGACCTTGAATCATATATCAAAATGATTGTTGTCGCAATACCTACAATATTCTAATATACATGCCTATACAAAAAATTAATAGTTTTTAAGATAATAAGCAATTTAAGTCTTTTTTGCAGCTGTGATCTTGGCCTTTTTATATATGACCTTGAATCATATATCAAAATGATCGTGTCGCAATACCTACGATATTCTAATATACATGCCTATACAAAAAGTTAATAGTTTTCAAGATAATAAGCAATTTAAGTCTTCTTTTGCACCTGTGATTTTGACCTTTCAACATATGACCTTGATCCATATATCAAAATGATTGTCATGTCAATACCTACAACAATCTAATATACATGCCTATACAAAAAGATATAGTGACAAATATATAATTTTTAGCAATTTCCCAACTCAGTGCCTTACAATGCCCCCCCCCCCCTTTTGGGTCCCATGGCTAACATTTGTGCAAATCTGAAAATAAATGACCAAAGAATGTTATAATTGAAATAACTAAGGTATATCTCTTGTAGATTCAGAGGAGAAGATTTTCAAAGTTTTTCACTATTTACCGCCTTATGGGGCCCCAAGGGGACATAACTCCTTCATTTGTGCAAATCTGAAAGGGCTTCACCGGGCATGATGGTTACTAAGTTTCATTAAATTTGGCCCAGTGGTTTTGGAGGAGAAGATTAAAATGTAAAAAGTTTACACACGACGGACGACGCACGACGGACAAAGATGGATAGTAATAGCTAATCTGAGCTTTCAGCTCAGGTGAGCTAAAATTATATATGGATTTAAATTAAGATAAAGGTAAAATATGTTGAAACAGTCGTGGTTTTATTAACATTTTTTTCTGAATTTTTATACATTCCATTTATAACAGTGAACCCCCCCCCCCCCCCGAATACTGCCCCAAGCTGGGTTAAAATCGTAATGTCCGCCACTTCACTTGTTGCAAATGGCCATGACGTTCTGATAAAGTTAAATTTTTCTTGACTTGAACTTAAGTCCTAATTAATAAACAAAAAAAACAAACAAATAAATAATAATAAATCCCACTTTTTACCCGAAATTTAAAACGATCCCTTAAAAAAAACAAAAAGAACAAAATCATCGAAATATATATTTATGGCATTTATTGTGTTTAACTATAATAGTTTTCATGACAGTAGTCAAAAACTGCCAAATTTACAACAACAACAACAACCAGGGGAAAAATCTCCTATATGGATAATCATATAGTAACAAAACTTTTTACTTCGTTAGATCCGGTCCTAAAGATTACGATTACAATTTTTTTGTTGTATCTATGCATAACAGTTTTGAAGAAAATATTTAATACAAAATACAAAAAAACTCGTAGGTAAAAGGTAGGTCGTAACCTTGACCTAAATTTAAAGGATATTTCAAGTCTACTTTAATTTTTTTCCACATTTCAGGAAATGAACAAACTATAGTCTGAAGATGCCAACTATTAGATAAGCTTTTGTCTCCCATCGTCGCCTATGAACATGGAGAGTTTTTAAGATTTTGCACCCCAAGATCACCTTGACCTAGCTTTAGTAACCATGGCAACGTCATGAACAAATTTAAATTGCAACGGCACATATATACTTCTAAACAAGTTTCATTGAAATCTGTACAGTATTTTCTGAGGTAGAACGACGCATGCCCACACACGCAGCGTCATGCCATAAGCTTAATCTCACCTGGCTCTCGGTTAAGAAGCTATATATGGCGTTGTCATGGCGGCATTATTAAACAATAAATATTGTACTCATAGTTTCCAAGAAAATACCAATAGATTTTGCAGTTAAATACCACCTTTCGATGAAAAATTGTTTTCGAGCAGTAGGATGGTCAAATACTTTTTCTTTTATTACCACAGTGGTAAGGATGCAGTGGTGTAATTCAATGAATAAGCACCAATGAATGTTTAACTTTCAGCTACGCATAAATTGTAGCAACATTATGCCTATGAAAAAAACATTATTTAATTAAAACTTTTTTGTCTTGAATTTGATCTCTCTAGTCAGTCTTACGTCTTACTTAAATGAACACTGTCCGATTTGGTTAAATCCCTAAAACTGCCATCAAAAGAGCTGTCAGAATTTTTTCTCCTTCTCCTATCTGCAATAAATTGTATAACTATTATAAAAATAAAGAATTACAATTAATATAAACCATGAACAGCTACAAACATATATTATGTACGGATCTGTGGCTACAAATAAAACTGAAAACGTTTTTTAAGAAACAGATGACGGTAGCAAGTATTCGTTTACAAATCGTGGTAAAATCGTGGTACAAAATAATGAAAAAATAATCCATTGAATATTTTAAACGTCAAGAAGTCCCGAAAGCTCTTTCTGGAAATTAAATATTTATCTTCGTCCAAAATACCTCTATCTTACGCTGTCACAAGTGTAGATTTGTATTTTCATTATACTGGTTTATTCTATGTAAAAATTGTTGTGCATGTAATATAATTCAATAGGTGTTAATTTGCCAGGGCCTGTGTACTTTAAATCATTATTGTGGTAAAAATTGTCGGTTATAAATGACACCGAATAAAGTTCTTCTAAAGAGGATTAGTGCTGACACAAAATGGTCTTAGAATAAACAGTCGCATATCCATTGATAAGTATTTGTCAGAACCAATTCGAAAATATGCATAGGGAAAACATGAAATGGGAATCAGATATGATACGTTACCGTCAGTTTTTGATTTTCGTAATTTATCTTTACTATGTCTGTAATCCTGAAACAAAAAGAAATAGTTGTCTTTTTTTCGCAAATCTCAAAATATATGCTTTTATAGTAACGTAAAATATAATACCAGTATAATTACAATTTGCACGTATCTGGTTTCTAATCGTTGAAAATATTTTATTCAAACACTTACAGATTTCTTTGACTTGGATACATAAACAAATTAGAAGAGACGAAACTCTAATTTTTTTATTTTTCATTAAATAATAGTACTCTATATATGAATTTTAAAAACATTAATAGTATTACTTTCACTGGGATAGCTAATCAATCAACATTAGTATGCTTGCTTCCCGCAAATTTGTCGCTTGAAAAAATTACTTAACTACAATGAGTGTTTTCTCTCTAAGATAGATTAGTTGATGTTCATTAAATGTGGGCGTACACTCTCACAAAATTCTCAACACATGCTTTAATACATTGTTTGTTTCACTTTTAAGCCTATGAGCGTGTTGTAAAATCTCATATATCTAGTTTCTAAAGAAACAAAAGAAACGGGTAAAATAATTCATATAGCATGTGTGATAAAAACACAGTTAATGTTTCACTCGTTTGTTGTGCTAGACACCTTCTATGGGGCATGTGTATATTGTGTAGAGCACTTGTCCTCGCGATTTTTCCTTTATCTTAAAGTAAGACCAATTATAAATGAAAACCGTGCATTATAATACATGCAACAAGGGAAAGCTTTTACTATTAGCTAAAACTACATGCATTAAAGTGTGACGGGTCGTGAGAAATGAACGAACCTGAACTACTATAGTTGAATAAAACTATCTCAAGTATTGATTTTTTATCTATAATCCCATTTTGTTTTAAACTCGCATAGGTATTTCTGTACTTACTAAATCAAACCATGCAAATACTTCGATGATGATATAAGTGTAATAATTATTATTTAAGTATCTGCATGATCATTCATGAACATATCATAGCTTTTGCATAATGTGTCCTCAGAAACATCAATGTGCAAGATCGCTTCCAAAGACTTTAGTCAAATCGGTAGTTTCTTGAATTAAATGAGTGCATGCAATGAAAGTTTCCAAGGCTGAAACTTTCAAAGAAAATCTGCACTGAAATATAAGCTGCTTAAAATGATCAACAATATCCTTTTTGTTTTCACGGGTACTATTAAATCATTAGCCTATTTGAATCCTCTAACGGAGTCATACTATGTTTAGGTAATGATAAAACATCTTAAAATGGATTAGGTAATAAATGGGGAGTAAAACAGGACGATTGCATCTTCACGACAATGCTACTCTATATTGTCAAGGACTTCACAAGCTTACCACGAATAAATAATAGCGAAACTAAATCAGACTAGAGTCCCAAGTCAATTAAATGATCATTATCTGTTAAAAAATAACGAATTTAATTTGCGTGGAAACAGAATTTCTTGATGGTGATAAACTCAAAACTGATGGTTCAATCACAAAGCTAAAAACATCTATTATACAGATATCGTACAGACTGAAAAAAAGCGGAATTGCACATTAAGATAACTTTGGAATATACCTAAAAATATCATAACAATCCTTTGTCTGCTGCTGTGTTTATCCCATTCTAACTTTTTGCCCCTGTTCCGCTTATGTTCAATACATATATGAACGGCTTTTTGTGGTACGCCTACCGATACC
>JARBDR010000704.1:5000-11265 GCA_029721355.1 Tegillarca granosa | reverse complement strand
TTGCCGTGTTTGCAAAGTTTTTTGCTTGTTTTTGGGATGTGATATGGACAAGGACTGGTATGTTTGTTTTATTTTTATTCATTATGAAAGTCATTCAATCATTTTTAAAATTTTTTATAAATTATTCAAAAATTTTATAGTATGACAACAATTTATAAATCTTTAAAATTTCTTTTTAAAAAATAAAAAAATAAAATATGGCACTGGCGTTACCGATTTTCATACCGATTTTGTATGTCTTCATTTCCATCGTCAATATCAAAGGCAGTAGAAGTATGCCAATTTTTATATTTTCGTGGAAAGTCTGACCATTACAAAATTAATTTGTCAACCCAGTAGGTTTCTAATACAAGCATACCTAAAACCGAAAACTAAAACGATGATTTCATCTCTACATAATATGTTTTCTGCAAACCACCGTAATTACTGTAGCAAGATAAACAGAAGATGCTTACTCCATTCGGGTCACCCCGCCTCTTTTCACTGGTGAAAGTTTCTATGCTTTACTGAATGGATCTCGCCAGCGTACAACGTGATCAATACCTCCTAACGTTTGTGCGAAATGATACTGGTTACGCTTACGTCAAATATTCCCAATAAAGTCGTTATTACAGGGAAAAACGTCACTTTATGCGATTCAATTGCCAATAGAATTAAATGTTCCGCACAAGTGTTATGAGGTAACCACTTGGAGATCTCTTGGGAATTAAATAGAGCGATTTCTAAGATTTTTCTTTGATTTTAGGATGGGATAGTAAATTTGAACACTGACTGGACTTGTGTTTAATTTTGGAGCATTTTCTGTTTATTTATGTTTTATTTTACTTTCAGAGCCAACAAAGATAGATGGAATTTAAGAAAAGACCACCTCCACATGGAATTACACCCGTGAAAGGTGCTATACATATCGTCGTTAACAGACAGTTTGTGGAATATGTTATTAATAATCAAACAGCTAAAGACTTTCTTGAATGGACAAAACATATTTCTGTTCCAGATGAAGCTTATTTTTAGCTCATTGAATCATAATCCTCAACTAAAATTCCCGGATCGTACACAGGTAATATTCCATATTAATCATTTTACAACTCTCAGGTTTGTCTGTCACTATGATCGGGACAGCAAATAGTGCAAATGGTTTACATAAAAATCAAATGAAGCGGATTAAATTTATTTTTACGCATACAACGTAAAGTTTCACCATGTGACGTAATATGTCACAAATGGTATCACCTCTGGAGTATCCATGGTATTCATACCATGTTTAGTGGTAACCATTATTTCTACAAATATGTTTTTAGCACAACGCTTTTTAGTTACAACCACGCCCAAAAAAGAAAATAGTACCAAACTTTTTATTCGATTTTCTATAAACATTTAACATTCATTGTTACAAAAACAACTATAGTCTCTCTATAAGAAGTTTGTCTAGTAAGATAATTTCACATTAGAGAATTTTTTCAATGATTTTACAGGATCTACAATCTATTAAAATATTTAAACTATTTTGAAATGTCTTGAAGCTTTTTTTTTTCAAAACGCGACCAAGCATTACCGGTTTTAAGTATAATATAATTTAATGTATCCTTAAACATGACACGTACTTGTAGGGAAAATAAAACACACACATACCAGTCCTTGTCCAAATCACAATACCAAAAACAAAGTAAAAAATTTGAAAGCTTGCAAATTAAGTAATACACGTAATCTTCCATCAAATATTTATATCAACTTATAAATATATCTAATAACTTTGCACGTGGCGGGTGTAGCTAGCTAGACAGGAGGTACTTACCCTTCCAGAGCACTCGGCTTTACTTCCTTGATGTAAGTTCACATGTATAACTAAACTTTACTGGCCTGTTTTCTCTCTCTCTCTCTCTCTCTCTCTCTCTCTCTCTCTCTCTCTCTCTCTCTCTCTCTCTCTGAAATTGATTTGGACATGGACTTGTATGTTTGTGTTTTATTTGATTATTGTTTTTTTTTTTTAAAAAAAAAAGTTATTCTGAATGGCTTTTTTTCTTTTTTGCAGGCGTACCGGAATCAAACTGGGAAACTAAACCATTTCTGGCTAGATATAAGAATTGGTATACTAGTTCACCCTGTCATGGAAAATCCATTAGGGGAATTTGTGTTTTTGGTGTTGGAGACTTGCCGCTTTTAAAGGAGATGCCACATCTGTTTACCAATAAATTTCATTTGACATATCAACCTATAGCATTAGACTGTATGGAAGAATTCCATTATAATAGAACAAGAGATGAATATTACAATAAATTTACATTTAATACAACATTTTACGAAAAACTGGAATTTATAAAACATGTAATTAAATAAAATAACGTAAAATTGGAAGTGTTTGTGATTGTATGAGGGAGAGAGAGAGATAGAGAATGGGGTTGTAGTTTTACAATAGCACGTTTATGTACTCAGCAGACAAGTGTGTGTGTGTGTGTGTGTGTGTGTGTGTGTGTGTGTGTGATTTACTCGATGTGCTGGTTGTTGCAGAGAAAGTATTTTAAGTTAAAAGTTTCTTTCTTATGTTGAATTACACCTATTGCTAAATTAACAACATGGCTTAATTTCGATTAAGGCAAGCTAGTCAAGGTTTTATTTGCAACTGAAAAAATTATCTTGTCAAAATCCAACGCATAAATAGAACATGATACAAGGTTATGATAGAAACAACTAAACAACCAATCAAACATCTCAGTATAAATAAAACATTGAAACAGCAAAAACGACAGAGTACACGACACAATTCAAGTAAATGAAAGTAACAACAACCACAATAACAAAAAAATACAACTAAATGAAAGAAAAAGCCAATGCAACTAAGAAAAAAGCAAAATATAAGTTAATGATAGAAACAACTAATTCAACTATGAAAACGACACAATACAAGTCAATGATTTAAAATAAAAAATCAATGAAACCAATAATGGGACAAACTACAAAATAATTATACAACTAGCACAATCAAAAACACGACAAAATAGAAGTTGATGATTTTAAATTCCAAACAAAACAAAACAAAACAAATCTAATACTATTTATAAATTCCCTAACTTTGCATAGATACTGCCCTACAGTAACAATCAAGTTGTATGGTTTAAATGGCTCAAACAACCCTACCCTAGATATTAAGATAGGCTATTTAAATCATTAAGCAAATAAACTTGATCAAAGTTTGGTATCATTTTGTGCTGTTAGAAAATATACCATTTAGCATAATTTTCAGCCGTCTTAATTTTTTAAATTTATGTAAAATTAAGGTTTGTTCCCCATGCAAGCATTCCTTAGCTGGATTTGGATTCATATAATTTTGAAACTTTAAATTCATTAATCTTCAACTGTTTGGCTTATGGTTTTTTTTATCATTCAAACTGTTCGGTGCCTCGTGTCATTGATGAGGAATGATTTTCCGAAATGTGCACATCTGGCACATCAAAATTTAAGAGGTATTTCTGTTATATATTTAATTACTTGTCTGGTCGTAACGGGAAGTTGATATACTTTCCCGCCATTACCTACAAATACTTCTGCAAATAGTATGGGGATTTAACAGGTTAAAAACCACGGCAAATGGTGAATGATTTTGTGCTTTCGACGTAATACGTCATCAAAACATTACTTCCGGTGTAAACAATATCATGTCCGACATGTAAAATCCCCGTTGCATCAACTGTTTCCTTTTGACAATAATAGTTCATGTTAACGTCGGATGTGCATAGATATTTTCAGTTACTTCTAGACTCAATTAGTGAAAAATAGCAAACTTAATCAGAGAGAAAATCAGTTAAAAATTTATTCCAAATTTACAGTAGCTATTTTTGACAGAGACTCCCCTTACCTTTTTCTTTTTTTTCAATTTGAACAAAATCGGTCTAATATTGAATCCATAATGCATATTTTATTTCATTTTGTTTAATTTATTTTATTTTATTTTATTTTATTTTATTTTATTTTATTTTATTTTATTTTATTTTATTTTATTTTATTTTATTATATATTTGTTTATTTCCATTTATTTCATTATCTTTTATTTTATTATCATCATCATCATCATCATCATCATATTATTATTATTATTATTATTATTATTATTATTATTATTATTATTATTATTATTATTATTATCTTATTGTAGTTACGGCGGCCATTTTGGATGTTTAAACTTGTGTCTTTAGTAAAGATATTAACCTTTCACGCATTTTTCCCCAATTTTCCGGTGGTTTTAGAGGAGACAGGTAAAACTTACACATTAGCTAGACGCGCAGCTGGCTTGAACCAGATTAGCCAATAAAGGGCTTCAGAGGTGGCAATATTGTTGTAATAAAAATAAAATTTGCAAGTTAACAAACATTTAAATTCGTCCATTTATGCATCTATCCCACGTTGGATTCAAGGCATTAGAGGTGGTGGGAGGGAGGGGCGCATATCGATCATTAAATATTAAGTCTTTGCTTGCAAAGGGTAAATGCATTGCTGTTGTATTCCTCTCCCCCTTGGATGCCTCTGACATACAGACTGTAGATTGAAAAGAAGCCGAGGAATCCGCCTATAAAAAAATTAAAATTTGCTATAATAATATATGTATACTTATCACAACCAAAGGATATTATCAAAATGAAATTGTTGGAAATACTAAAACTTTTAAGTCGATGTTGCGTAAAGAGGTATCCTAAGGGTGAACCCTTTTTTAAATTATTATTATTATTATTATTATTATTATTATTCTATTTATTTATTTATTATTATTCTTTTTCAAAATGTTTTTCTATTATTCTTATATATATATATATATATATATATATATATATATATATATATATATATATATATATATATATATATATATATATATATATATATTCTTTTTTTAAATTTTTTATTATTCTTTTTTTTATTATATATTTTTATTATATATTTTTTATTTTTTAGGCAGATCCTAGTAGTGGGGGAGATTGTAGTTTTGGTGCTTGTTGTGCTTGTTCTTCCTTTTTTTTCTCTCGAGTACCCTTGATTTATTATTTTTTTCTATAGGCGAATCGCTCGGTATATTGAGACTCATCCTTTGTAAGCATCCTGTTAGTGTTAAATCATCAAGTAGTTCTGCTTCAGATTTAGGTCACTGACCTTGTTATCTATAAAACACATAACTTGACATGAAAATGTAACAACTTGTTTATGTCTTGAACTGATCGCCATATGTTTGATTTTTATACCGGTTCTTTATTGAATATATGTTGGTGGGGCATCGGTGGTGAAAAGGTCGACCTACATATAACATCTTACAGAAAAAAACCCCTCCTTTTTAAAAAGCTTTTAGACACACTGAATAAAGATTGAAAATGATGGTTTTGAATAAGCCGAGGCATCAGCCTATAAAATCAAAATTTAAAATTTACTATAATAAAACGTTAACTTTTTATAACCAAAGAATAGTTTCAAAATGAAATTGTTGGGAATAATGAAACTTTTTAAGTCAATGTTGCGTAAAAAGGTCTCTTAAGGATGGACCCTTAATTTTTTATAGGCGAATCGCTCGATATATGTAACTTTCCTATCAGTAACATCGGTAAATCATCAAGTAGTTCTACTTCCGATTTAGGTCACTGACCTTGTTATCTATAAACACTTCACTTTAGCTGAAGATGTAACTTTTATGTCTTGAACTTACATATGATATGGCTACAATTGATCACCTTATGTATGATTCTTATACCGGCTCGTGATTGAATATGTTTTGGTGGGGCTTAGGTGGTGAAAAGGTTGACCAAGATACATCAGAAAAAAATTCTTCCTTTTGAAAAAGCTTGTTAGTTTGATTGCCAGAAGTCTGAGATATCCTCCGGATACTGTCCCCACCATGCTAGAATTGACAATATATGGCGAAAAACACAATTGCTTCCATCATACAATACATAACAATACAAGGTTAAAAAAAGGTGCTTAAAAACGTTGCTTATATACATAATACTGTAATGTTCAGAAAAGGTTTAAGATAATAATAATAATAATAATAATAATAATAATAATAATAATATCAACAACAACAACAATAATAATAATAATAATAATAAAGATAATAATAATAATAATAATAATAGTAATAATAATACTGAGGTCGTAGATTATCGACAGTCAAGGTCACCTTTGTAAACGGTTGGTCATGGATAGGAGATTTGTGCAGTGATGCCTGTAAATATTTGGTTGAACTATCGAACAGAAAAGACGTTAATTTTGTTCATTCGTTCATGTC
>JARBDR010000703.1:0-57364 GCA_029721355.1 Tegillarca granosa | reverse complement strand
CTACTCCCCTTGTCCATCACCCTGGCATCAGATGGACCAGTAGATACTCTATCCTCCTAATGTCAAGCGCCAGACCAGTAAGCGATATACATCTCTATTTTTAGAGTCTTAGGTATGACCCAGCCTGGGTTGGAACAAACGATCTCCCACTCTCAAAGCAGACACTCTACCACTGAACCACTGAGGCAGTCTCTGTGAAAATGAATTGACATTGATGTCATGAAACCAAGTGTTTAAACTGAGCCATGACATTTTGTATTAATAACACCTTTAAAATGATAATGAAACCAAGTGTTAAAACTAAACCATGACATTTTATATCAATAAACACCTTTAAAATGATAATGAAACCAAGTGTTTAAACTGAACCATGACCATGACTTTTTGTAGCAATTAAAACCTTTAAAATATGTGAAAACAAAATAATGGTACTTATTATCCACCAAATGTCTTTATTAAATAAAGAGAATACCATTTATATATTTTTTTTTATATTGACCAATTTCAATCCTTCTGAAAGTTCTTCAAAATGGCAGATTTTAGTGTCCGTTTCACTTTGACCAAGAATATGACTATGCCGTAAAAGTGTAAATAAGACTAGATGTTTGCTTATTTAAATATGGCTATACAGATCCTTTATAAGAGTTTATATACTCAGTAAAAATTCTTTTACTTATCTGAAGGTTAGGTAGTCAAGTTCTGAGATGACTGAGGAAATGGGAGTGCCATAGAAAATCCCAAATGTTTTACAAATTAAACTGACAAACTCACATTAGTTATATGTGCCTGAATAGGATTTGAACCTAGATAGATCTGTTAGTTAGCACTTCGAACCACTTGGCAACCAAGACCCCTTTTTGATAAGTAAAAGTACAAAGTAAGAAATAATTGCACATAGATCTATAGGTTTATATATACATGTACATGTATTAGCATCATGAACTGATAAACATGCAGGTATAACAAATTTATGTATAAACTAAACATGATTAAATAAAACTAATATAATAACAAATTAAATATCCAATAAATCAGTTATTTTACAGTAAGACCTTGTTAAAATGCCCCTCAATTATTTTGCAACCTCACTTATTACTTAAATATTTTTATGTCACAAGATCCATTTCTCCCCTGTTTTATTTATAGTTCTTTCTTCATTTTTGTGCCAACATGTGACTTAACAAAAGGGAGCAATAAGACAAAATTTTAATGTTTTAATTGAGTTTTTGTGAATTAAATTTAAAAAAAACCTTGACATCATGATTCAAAACTCTAAAAATTATCACTTTTAACTTTCCTTTACTTTACTCTTTTACCCATCCAATATTTCGGTTTCTGTTTTACATTTTTCACGATATCACCCGCAGATCTTCTGATTTTCTTCCTTTCTTGGTGATGTAATCTATTCTAGCTGTCTCTTTGATTCTTTTTCATTTTTCTTAAATTTGAATGTTAATTCTTTATTTCCAACAGCCCCAGATTCACTTATAATAGAACTGTCATTCATCTGTAGTCTTTCTTCTAAACTCTTCTTCATTTGTTTGTTTTTCATTTTATAACTTTTATCTTTCTTAGCACTCAAATCTTGTCCTTCCTTTATTTCATAAAACTGTGGCATTTGATCCTTTCTCTGTTTATCTTGTTTCTTTATTAACCTGTGTTGTTTCTTCACTTCCTCTGTCCACGTATGTTCATCATCAGAACTACTACTGGCCTCATCACTAGGCTCACCTTCAAGTTCATCATCAACATCATCATCATGGACCTCCTTAAATTGTTGCATTTCTTTTTGTTTATTTTTCTTTGCTTTATCTAGCTTTGAGATCACTGGATTCAAAAGTCTATAGTCTTCACTTTCAGTATCTATCTGGAATTCTGGATTACTAAACATAGCTGAAAATCTATCATCTTTCAACAAATTAGATTTATTTTTAGTCTTTTTCTTTCCATCGTCAGCATTTTCCTCTGCATCCATAAGTTTTTCTGCCAGTTCTCTGTTCACTTTGGGAAGTTTCTTCAATCTTACCCTGTTTGCTCTTTCCTGCTCAATTTTTTCTCTAATTTTATTTTTTCTGTAGTCTTCATAAGCAAATGGTTCGGCAATGGATTTTGCTTTGTGATACAACCTCATATCAATAAAAATCCATGCATGTAAGCTCGCAATAAATTTGTCCCAATCAAATCAACAAGTCCTAAATTTTCTACTTCAGTTCTTGTTAAGAATTTATAATCAATATACAATAGCTGAAGAACTTTCTTCAAGTTCTTCAGTCAAATTGTCCAGAAATGAGCACCATCTGGGAGCAGTTCCCATGGCTGGGATATAATAAGTCAAAAGCTTTGGTGCTTCATTTGCCATAAATAAAAGACCAGATTCTGGGATGAGACACAAGTCATTTAAGTCTGTACCTGGTTCAATAGCTGTAAAGGCTTTACCAGTTTCTCTATTCCAAAGTTTGACTATCTTCTTATCCATTGATAAAACAAGGTCTAATGAATCTTGAAACTCTATGCGCTTTATGGAAGTTCATACTGATGATCTTTTACCAGCAGTGGTTTGTCTGACCTGAGATCATACAATAAAATATGTCCAGAACTTGTGCCAATGCCAAAACTAAGACCATCTCTAAATTTTAATGAAGTTACTGATGGAATGCCTGACAAGTCAAGATTTTGCATGCCACTTGCAGCAACATCCAATACTCCTACTTTACTTCTTGACCTAGGGTCAAAACATTCAACTTGTCCAACACCAGTTCCACAAGCAAACATTTGATGGACTGGGTTAAATTCACAACAGTTCACTTCTGATGCACCTGTAACAAGTGGATTCATAAACCGCCCTTGCTCAAGGTTTAAACGATAGATTTCCTGACTAACACCAACTACATACAAATCACAGCTTGAAGCATGATAGGCTAAATCTCTTCCATATTTGGGTATTCTAGTCCTATGATATCGACCAAATTGTGAATGGAATTCTATGTATCTGTCATTTTCTAAGAACACAACTTTACTATAGTCATCTGACAAGAACTGAAACTTTACTACATCTGAATCAAGTCCTCTCTCAAACTTTAGTGACATCTGTGTGACATCATAACACCTAAATCTAGGTTTGTATGTTCCCGCCGCACATATATATTGTCCGTCATTTGAAACTTTGACACAATAACTTACTGTGGGCATTTCAAAATCCTGAATAAGTTCGATCCTACGTCGAATGTCGACATCTTGTTTTTGTAAAGACCTCTTCTTTCGATCCGAAAGCCAATCTGGTAATGATTTTCCAGCGCTTAAATTATAAATCTTAACATTATTCGGGTTTGACACCTGCATGTTTGTATTGTTAATTACAGTATTTCATTTAAAACGGATAAAACAACAGAATTGTTCATTTAAAATCAAATAAGACGACACATTTCATACTAACTGACCATGTGGTATTGATTCCGGAACCCGCTTAGTCACAGTAAAAGTCAAATAGAAAAAAAATCAAACGATGACTACAGCCGGATTGTCCCCGTCAGTATTCATTTTGTGAACGAACATAAATATTCGAAGTTATTAGTCTATCTTTCATTGTCAGATAAACTAAACTTTAAGGATAATTTCTACCAATAAAAAGTCAAGATATTTAGATTTGACGTTTTTGTTACAGAAAATATTTATTTTTTACCACATACTAGATGTTTTTTTTAACCGTTTTTAAAATACTACTGTCCTATTGTTTATTTGGAGTTTTAATTCTTATATGAACGTCATCAGTATTATGCAGTGTCTTAGCAAGCTAAAAGTTGTCTTCAGAATGCAGAACAAACACATTAATTAATGAAGTTGTTTTAAAAAGACCCTATACAATAGAACATCTGTGCAATGTGTTTGATTATTATATATTTTACAACACTTCTTATGATACTTGTAGTCATATTAGTTGTTGCATTGTGGTCAACAAGGATTTGTCATGACTTATTATATATGACATGAGTAACTCATGTCAAAAGGCATGGTGTCTTTAAATACTGAGCTTGAAAATCCTACTGGCAGACATTTCATCCATCATTCATTGATGAGACATACCTCTGACAGCTTGGACACGATGAACACGGAAATCTCCAGTTTACCGCCAGCTTTCGCCGTCCTTTTAGGAACAGTCCTAAAAGGACTACCAGTCACCTTTAGTTTAAAGGAAGACAAGGAACGCTTTACCGCTACACTTGTGTGGAGGAAAGTGGAGGCCAGGAAGGACCAGGATCTTACCAGTCCTACCGGCCGGGGTATCGATGGCCCTACAAACAAAGTTGTTGTTGATGTTGTCGCAGCAGAAAACAGTAAGAAGAAACACAAATCGCCTTCCACGCTCCGGCGAAATAGAACTCGCTGGAGCAGGAGGAATGCGACAAAGACAAAGAAAGACCAACCAACCGATCAACCAGCTAAGACATACCAACCACCACCGGGACCTAAACCAGCGCCAGATAGGAATATCCAGCCAGCCTGCTTGCCGGTTCCGGTTCCGAGCCAACCACTGCCTACAAATGAAAAGTATCACACGAGGTGGGGTAAGCCGGCTAACTTGTCTGTTCTCATGCCGCCGAGTAACACGGGTAGGTCCATACTCCCCACCACCTCCATTGGCAGTGGCTTCGGCTCTAAACCAACTTTCAATCATGGCGACCAAAGAACTCCAGAACTTTCAAGATCAGCAACACCAGCTCCAACGACGCAGACCACTTCCACCAGGTCAGCCGGGATTCAATTACCCACCACCACGGTGCTGAAGCGAACGGCATGGGCAGAGTGTTGCTCCGGTGTTTTCGCGGTGTGCCTGACTGTGGACTTGCGCCTCTGGCTCCCGGACCTGCCTTCATCCAGCGTCACGACCTGGCGTCTTCGCTTGTGAATGAGTATTTATCTATACAAAAGCAAAAAATTTTTCTAAAAAATTCAACAGTCTGGCACAATGGACTAGCTTCCCAATGTAGACTTTAAACTCGTTCAGTCGATCGATCCTACTGGCAAACCAGTAAAAATCATCATAATGGACAACAACAAGAAAATATTGATATATGGCCATAGTTTTATAAATCATTTTATAGATATATGCAACAAAAAACAGGTGAAATTCCATCTGAAATTTCAAGTAGAGATGATAGGGTTGAGTGGTGGAAGAACAACAGACTTACTTCGAAGAGCATGCAGAAATTCTTCATTCAAGAAGTACAGATATGTTTTTTTACAGACAGGGGGCAATGATATATCTCCTGATTCCAATGCCCATCAGATAGCAGAAGATATAAAACAATTGGCAAAGTTTTTTAAACAGAATGGGGCCAAAGTTGTAGTGGGCACACTTTTCCCAAGAAGAAAATTTAGAAAGCACCCAACTATGTCCATCAGTAAATATGACCAACAAAAAAAGCTGGTGAACAAAATTTTGGAAGAAATCTTAAGAGATGAAGACATTCTTGTATGGCAGCATCGACGATTTCCATGAAAGAATCATTTTCTTGATGGTGTACATCTGAATCCTGCTGGTAACAAGAAATTTGTAGCTAGTGTTGCTGCTGGCTTAGGCCATGTGATAAGAAAATAATATAATGACAATTATTTACATAAAGGCCCTTTTAAGGGCCAACCAAATACTGCGAAAAGTATCTATAAAAATCATGGTATTTAAACATAAAAAGTTGGTTAATGTGTAACATCTCATCAGAATTTTTCAGCTAATTGAGAAGAGGACAATTAGTTCATAAATATTAAAATATCTTATGTCCAAGATCAATTATAATAATCTTTATCAATTTAAAGATTGTTCAAAGTAAAACATCTTATAGCATTACATAAACATACATGCACTGAACAAAATTTTAAATATTTAAATGAAAAATGAAATTCAAAATTAAAATATACATCACAAAATATCAAAAAGTTTGCATTAGCATTAAATTAAATACATACATTCCATGTACTAATCATCAAAAGGAGGAGAAAATTCTAAATTAACAAGAAAATAGAATATCAAATATAAGTCAATAACACTATATTTAGAGTTTATATATCTGACTTTACACTTTACTGAATTGATCTATCTGACAGACCATTTACCTTTTATTTATGTAACAATTAAATCTGCTTATTTAATTGATAGTTGATAATTTAATAAAAAAAAAAATACAAGCTGATTTGGGAGTTGATCAAGAAACTGAATTTCTTTATTTTTTTATGAAATTAATAATATTAATTTAAAAAAAAAAAAAAAAATTGAGGGAAATTTTACTTTTTAAAATTTGAATGTCTGCAACCACGTTTGTAAACCTATAGTAGGAGTTTATTTCTTAATACTTTTGTTATAAATATACGTGTCATTATAACACCTCTGGATATTACCTATTATTATTAAAATCTCTATTTGCATACAATTCTTTTTTGGTCTGTCTCTTTGGTAGGGTTAAGGTAATGGTTTTTTATATCCCACTCCAGAATATTTCACTTATACAGAGATGGTCAGTTTGGAAAATGGTGAGGAAACTGGAGTACCCAGAGAAAACTACTGACCTGCAGCAAGTAAACAGACCAATGCCGCACATGAAATGCTTTACCCACATGGATGACATCAATAACTATTCAGTCTATTATTATTCCCTTTACACAACTGGTGCATGAACTGCACATTGAATAGACATTAACCTCTGTGCCATAGAGGTAAAAGAAAAGAACTTTAAAAAACTGAGATTTTTGCATTGGTATGAATGACTAAATAAAGGAACATTGTGATAAAATCATTTATTATTGATTACTACTTAAACCAGTTATAGGACAAGTTTTAGTCACGTTATTAATAAATTAAAAATTAATTTGTTATTGTATTTCTTTGTTTAGTGTAAAAAAAAACAAAGTTTTGATGTGTTAAGCAAAAAATTCGGTGAAAAATATAAAATTAAGTCAGCAGTTTTATGTATAATTTGATAAGTAATTTGGCAACTAAACTGTGAATTCACCTGCTACAATTATTGCATAACTAACAGGTAATCTGTCAATTATAATCATAGATGGACTGTTTATTTGTAAGATCAATTTATAACAACTCTATCAATTGAGTAAGTAGATATGTGAGGCCACTGGTTTGTATGTGTGCAATGGACATAAATAGGCTTAACAAAAAGTTTTTAAGTGGCTAATATGTTTCGTGGTAAATGTTTTAAAAACTGGAGTTTTAGGGTGCGTAATAAATTTGTTGGAATTGATCTCAATATGTTTGATAGCACAGATGTTTACCCTAGTAAAAGTTTTTTAAAGAGTGGCACAAAACATTTGTGTATTTAATAGTTTTAATTGGCTGTATATTTTATTTATGTTTTGGGGTGAATCTATAATAAATAAATTATCTTATCTTATGTTGTCAATTCTATACATTACCAATGAAATTGGTTTTGTGAAAACAGGAGTAAATGTTATACTCCAATTTATTTATTTTTTATAAATGTATATCAGTATACAATACATGTACAGGTAGTTATTCTATGTATATTGTGATACAATACATGACAGCTTTCTTTGTATTGAGGGGTACATTGAGACAACAATATGCAGCAAATACACTTCCAAATTCTGACATGTTGTTTTTACAACCATTACGAAAGAGATTGTTTGTCTATTTCTGGACTCGTCTATTATATCTGATGAAAAGCTTTTTTGTTTTCCTATGAAAAAGAACAAATAACATAAAATCCCATAATTACATGTAATTTGTATCAGATTTATGGCTTTAGTACAAAAATGAGTCTGTATATGTAGCAGCTTCATAATGAGTGTTTCTTTTCATTGCAACTAGTTGCAGGGATGGTTACATATTTATTAGCGTTGAATATTTATGCAGAAATTTTAAAAGATAAATTTGTCATTGTTCAAATATAGGTTTTGACATTTTTCAAACCAGATTTGTCTTTGGGAAATATATTAATTTTTTTTAATTATTGATAGTACAGTGTATATAATTACACAAAGTAATATTTTATATTTTTTGTTCTAGCTTTAGCTGTGTAGTTAAGATTTGTTTTTTTTAATCACCTTATATTCATACTTCTGTTTTCTCTTTTTTAGATATACATTTTCAGATTAATAATAAAGAAAGGTTTTAATTTAAAGTTAAATACATAAGTTCACGGAATAATCAGTTTTCTTTTAGCACCTTAACATTTCAACTACAAAGAATTTATTTTAACAGAGTTTGTCATTTCCATTGTTTTTTTTTTATTGTATTTTATTGTATATCTCATTTCACTGTTTAATATTTAAGTACATTAAAACTAGTTTCTTTTGCATTTATAATTGGGTAATAACTACATTTCCTCAATTTCAGACTTCATTTAGACTAATTCTATTTCATTTCATTAAAATTGCTCATGTGAGCTTTTGTTATGGATAGGAACATCCATCCATACATCCATCAAAAGACTTCTTCTCAGACACTACTGGTTACATTTCATTCATATTAGTCAATAGCACCTTTAAACCATTGCCATTCTCATTTGTGTTTCTGGTCACTTTGGCTACCAAAAGTAGGTCACAGTGACCTATATAGCTAATAACCAAAACAATAAAAATAATGTTATCTGAAACCACTTCTATTAAGGCAACATGTTATGACTTAACCAGGTATTATCAAGACATACCAGTTACATTTAAAATCAGGTGAGCAAATTAGGGCCATCTTGGGCCTCTTGTTTCTTTTTCATGTATTGAGCATACAGTTACTTTCTTTTTCCTTTTTTTTTTTTTTTTTTTTTTTTTTTTTTTTTTTTTTTTTTTTTTTTTTTTTTTTTTGGTATTTGGCATAGGCAGTTTGTTTCTTTTTTCAGGTATTCAATATAGACAGTTTGTTTCTTTTTTCATGTATGGCCAAAATGAACATTAAGTGTGTCTCGGGTTACATTCCTGGTAAAAATAGGGTAGGTAGGTAGGGAACCCTTTTTATTTTTTTAAATCTTTTAACAAAAGTTTATATACTGGACACATCTCACAGTGCTTGTTCCAAAATGCTGAAACATTTTTTAGGGTAGGCCTAGAAAAATAGGGTAGGGTAACCTGAAACACATTTGTTTCTTCTCAGCCTATTCAACATAGAGACTGTTTCTTTTTCAGGTATTCAACATGGTTTGAAAGGGAGTTTGTTTCCTTTTCAGATGTTCAACATAGACAATTATATAAAATATTTTTACTGGGGGATCCATATTTGACACATTTTTCTTTTTCAAGAATTAAAAAGACAGTCAATTACTCTTTTTTTTTTGGGGGGGGGGGGGGGGATTCAGCAGAAATAATTTCTTTTTGTTTTCAGATCATCAACAGAAAATTTGTTTCTTATTGTTGGTTTTTCAGCATTGTTTGTTCCTTTTTACAGATATGCAACACAGAGTTTTTTTTTCTTGTTCAAAGTTCTTACTACCTGACTGATGAGGCCCAAGTAAGAACACTTGTTGATCTATTGAAAAAATGTTGTGATGCAACTTTTTACAGGAAGGGCCGAAACTTTCATGGTGACTGTATATATAATAATTAAATCTGTAAATTCAGAAATTAAAAATAGCAATGTGCGATTTAATAATATGCATTCATTCTTCAAACTCTCTTTTTCTTTTTTGATGCAAATTACCTGTCAAGTAATTTAGGTTCTTTTCGGATTATTTTCTAAGAATTTATTAGTATTTGGATAGTTTTGTCACCAGGAAAGTCTCAGGGATTGTTGTTTACGAATACATGAATACAAGTATTACTGAAGTAGCATCATGAAAATATTTTACAGATAATCTCACTATTTATCAAAAGGATTATTCAATTTCAGACCTTAGACATTTTGGGTGTCACAGAAGTGTATCCTGCATACTACTTTAGTTATCCTGCTTCATGTTTTCAGGATTATATTGGAGAAGGGGAAATTATTAGTAACTGAGATAAGTGCTAAACTAGTTGTAAGACAATGCTTCATCTCAATCCAAAGCTACATAAATGGTGATCTTGTATAGTGTGGTCTGAGCTGCAGTAATACTGTACAATGCATTTACAGAATGCCAGTTTACCCCTATCTATATTCGAGTACAAAATGTAGACTAACATTTATGATGTATAATGTGTTCTGAAATGTGATGGACATTTACAGTATATATAATTTGTTCTAAAAATGTGATGGACATTTACAGTATATATAATTTGTTCTAAAAATGTAATGTGTTCTGTAACTGTCTCTAAAAACAAAGTTTAACTCAGTTGTTGGTGAATTAGTTGTAAAATTATCAAGTGGGACTTTATTGTTCTTTAGGTCTTGAAAATTGTATTCGAAGTCTCACTGATCAAAAGTAACAATTAGTTCTTCTAGTATAAATTCATTAGAGATCAAATGCTTACATGTAACCAAGACGAGAGATTTTATTCCTAGCAGAAATGTTACTCAATTGCTGAACAAAAAATCTGATACAAACATTTAAAAAAATTTAAGTCAATATTATATAGGAGATAACACATGAGCAATGCAATATAGAAAAAAGATATTGCTGAAGAATTTTTTTAAAATGGTTTTAAACTGTGTTTTTTCCCATGACTCGCTTTAGAACAATAAAGCCAAGTTGGTTTAAAAATGCCCTAAATTTCCTTTTTTCTTCTTTATTTATTCATTTTTAAATTTGCTCTCTGATTCAGTTTTATTTATTTTTTTATTATTTTTTTATTTTTTTTTTTATTGTTTACAATTTTCTAAGAATAAAAAAATTCTTGTTCTATTTCTACCTAAGGCTGTATATTCCTTTCATTTTTAAGATGGATATCTCACTGTAAAAAAAATTCACATTGTACTGTAATCAACTAATTTTTTGTTAAAAAAACAAGAAATTTTACTACTGATATCGACAATATAGTTCATTTTTCATTACCACTAAATAACAACAGAATTTAGATAGCAACTATAATTAAGACAAGACCGTTGTATGAACAGTGAAGTTGAATGTCCCTTTCGATATTCATATGCGATGTTAGTGATCAGACTCGAGAAATTAGTACACATAACACAAGCTGATGTTTTATATTTCAAACAAAATTTAGCATTATAATTTGGTTTAATTGGGTTTCTTTACATTTCTTAACTCGTTTTAGTATCAAATATATACTATATAGATCATTTTAGCTGATATGTATTACTTGGCCGTACGGTTCGCAACACACGCAAAATAGTGCAAAGTTTGCGATTTAATTTCTTGCTTGAAACTTATTTTTTCTCCATGAAATTTTTTTCAATGTTTTTATCCTTTACCATTTTTGATTTCGAAGTCAGTTTGGCTATATAGACAACGATATTTTCCAAAAACGTATACGTGGCAATAGCCATTCCATTATTACCAAGTACTTGGCAATAGCCTCGGCCTTTATATATATATATATATATATATATATATATATATATTATTTTAACTAGCTCTTTATTTTACTATTCCATTTACCTATTTACACCCGATTTCTTCTTTCTTTCATAACTCTGGTAACTATACACTACATACCTGATTTTTTCATTCTCTGCATCCATATTTTACACAACTCCAGTGCTAAAGCTGCATTAGTCCTCTGTACTTTTCCTACTATACCCAGATGTACTGATTTACCCTCTGTGTCAAAACTACTTAATGGTGGAGAAATATACAGGGTGCTCTGAATTAAAAAAAAGTAAGAATCTATAGGGACAAGACATTAAATTCAGACCCTGGCACTATCTAAATCAAGACAGTTTCCAAATCAAGACAAAGCACAATGCCATTGAGGCTGAAAGCTTTTTTTTCTTGAAAATGCCATTGTTAAATCTATCTAAAACTTAGGTTATGATGCAGACATGAGAGTGTTCTATTTGGTCAGTGATTTTTTTCCTCCATTTCAGAACTGACCACCAGGTGAGCTAAAAACTCTTTAACAACAATACTCCAGTCCACTTTACATGTAATAAGATTATATACTGACCAACAATGTATAAGTTAAAAACTCTTTGACAAAAATACTCCAGTCCACTTTACATGTAATAAGGTTATATACTGACCACCAATGTATAAGTTAAAAACTCTTTGACAAAAATACTCCAGTCCACTTTACATGTAATAAGATTAGATACTGACCACCAATGTATAAGTTAAAAACTCTTTAACAAAAATACTCCAGTCCACTTTACATGTAATAAGATTATATACTGACCAACAATGTATAAGTTAAAAAACTCTTTAACAAAAATACTCCAGTCCACTTTACATGTAATAAGGTTATATACTGACCAACAATGTATAAGTTAAAAACTCTTAAACAAAAATACTCCAGTTCACTTTACATGTAATAAGATTATATACTGACCAACAATGTATAAGTTAAAAACTCTTTAACAAAAATACTACAGTCCACTTTACATGTAATAAGGTTATATACTGACCACCAATGTATAAGTTAAAAACTCTTTAACAAAAATACTCCAGTCCACTTTACATGTAATAAGATTATATACTCAGATCATCAAGTGTCAAGACCTCCTGCTAACACATTAGACACAAAGCCTAGCATTAAAGTGTCTTCTTTGAGAATGAGAGGTTGTGGGTTTGTAACCCAGCTAGGTCATACCAAAGACTTTAAAATCTGAGATTGTTCTTTCAAAATATCAATGGTGGTTTAAAGGTTCGTAAGTTTTATGAAAACTGGCCAATTTATTAGTTATACATGTGAACTTTCAGCATGAAATTTTGGACGGTTGCTCCAGAAAGGTAAGCACCTCCTGCCTAGCTAGCTACACCTGTCATGTGTAAAGTAAAATTGAGAATGAAAGGAATACTTATACACAAGATTCAAATTTATTTTTGCTAACCAACAAGTTAGGCTAATAGATCTTTGAACAATTTGGCCCAGTTTGCTATCAATCAAGGTTTTAGAGTACATCATTCAATTACACTATTAATACTCACTCCTTTTTCCACGGCTCTGTCTTTTAATACTTGTAGTGCTGATGGGACTTGTTGAACTGTTACAGCTGGAACATCTTGCTACAATTTACAAAAAATATTAAATTCATTTCAGTCAAATTCTTTTGTAAATTATTATATATAAAAGAACACACAATCAATTGATTAAGATCCTCGACAAAAAACTAAAAGGTTGTGGGTTTGAACCCTAGGCCAACATTCAAGGTATGATCTTAACCAATGCATTTGGATCCACACTGCTACAGTGCCACTCAGCTGCCTAATGAATGGATACAGACAAACACACTGGATAATAACCTTCAGATGGACTGACATTGATTCTGGAACTTTCAGTCACACCCCGCCGTTGAATACGTGGAAAGAACCAGCCTGATAAAAGTTCAAGACTGACCACAATTTTTAAACATTGTATGATTGGCTAGTTGTTTTAAAAGAAGCTTATATGAGTGTTCGTATCGCGTTGAATTTAACAAGTTTTCAAGTTGAATGATTCTTTATTCAACAAACTAGTTTAAATTCACAGTGATATGCTACAACTAAAAACAACGGAAATCATAACCATAAGACAAAGAAATATTGTCAGGAGTCAATTCTCATCAAAGTTGTGAGATATCTAATCACAAACTAAATAAAAATTTATCAAGAATTTATGCTAATTCTAAAGTTTAAAAAGTAGATTTACTTATTGATTAAATGGGGATTAACATCTGAGTCAAGAATATTTCACTTATATCCAGACATAACCAGCTATAGGTTAAGTGGCCCAGACTTTTACCTTTGCCATGCACTTACGGCAATGTACAGGGAGGGTTCTTCAATGTGCCATGCCTGTTGTGACACGGGGGATCAGTTTTTAAGGTCCCGAAAGACCCTGTGACTTTCATTTCTAAATGTTGAATGCTTGATGAAAGAACAGTCACTACCAATTTTCAAGTCTTGGTCAGACCCGGCCAGTTTTTAATAAAAAGTAGAAGAAACAGCTATACCTTAAATATGCCTGCTTTATTCCAAGCTATTTTCTCTATCGTATTTCCTAAAATTGAGATATGGTCGAGTCCAAGGGAGGTAACTCCACAGACAACTGGTTTCCTGATTAGATTTGTACTGTCATACTGCCCTCCAATCCCCACTTCAATGATGGCAACATCTGTCTTCTCTTGCATGAACACATGGAAGGCCATTATGGTTAGAAATGAAAAATATGCAGGCATGGAACCATCATGGGCTGCCTAAAATAAAGAGAAAATATGTGTGAGAAGTGTGTGCTAACTGATCAGAGTGCCTCTCAATTCCTAGGTTCAAATCCAAAACATGGATCACATTTAAATATTTTATAACTTATTTAAAATAACTGTATTGTTTGACAGATTCATTCTGGAAAATCAACTTTTATTAAATAAATGTTACAAAATTAAACATTGAGAATGTCATTACTTCTAATGATAAAGTAACCTCGTAAATACTTGAAATTTGGGCCAAAAGATTGCATGACTACAAATTGCTAAAAGGTTGGCATTACGGCAAATAAAAGTATTAAGTTTGGCTACGATAAAATTCAGGAAATCTAAAATTTTGTCTATGACCAATTCATGCTGTCAATAATATCAGCAAAGCCCTAAATATGTCTGAAATGTAAAGCACATATGTGATCTAATTTAACATTATAAAACAACAAAAATTAATTTTTGATTTGGGATTTTCTGACAATTAACAAACTTGTATTTTTTGTTTACTATTGTTTTTTCTTCATAAATTAAAAAGAAAAGTATAAGGTATGGCCACCAAGGATTTCATCTGCCTAAAAAAAATCTTAAATGACTATTTAATGCTTTAAATTTGAGTAGCCATGTAGCTACCATTTTAAGAACGCCAAATGTTTGACCAAAACATAAAGTTGTACATTATTAAGTATGTAATACTCAATAAATTTCAAAAAAAAAAAAAAAAAAATCAAATTTTTATTCTAAGATTTTAGTCTACTTCAATATTTTTTGTCAAATATTTTGGAGTAAAAATACTAGCCGAAATCAGTTTTTTAAAGCCAGAAATTTAAAATATTAGCAATTGGTGAAATTGGCAAATGGTAATCAACCCTGAGCTGATGTTTAAAAACAAGAATTCTACAGACTTATGTGTTTCACTTGGTTAGTTTTTGATCAAGTAGAAAATAAATTATTTTAACATAAACTTTCATATCTTGACACACTACCACCCACAACACCGGAAAAGTAACAAATAAGTCTTGCCTTATGGCAATGCCAGGCTTGACAATAGGATATGACATAAACAACAGCATGATAGCTTCATTTCTGTCGAAATAAAATATAATCAATGTCATGGAAGTTGACAACAGCAACTGCAAGGCAGGCATGTTTCTGTCCATCAAGAAAACAAAAATATTCTCTCTCTCTCCCCCCCCCCTCTCTCTCTATCTCTCTCTCTCTCTGTCCCCCCTATCTCTCTCTGCCCCCCCCCTCTCTCTCTCTCTCTCTCTTTATCTCTCTTTTTACCTTTGTTGAGTCGAGTTTATTGTAAACATCCCAGAAGTATGAGGTAAATTTTTCTGCTGATATTGGTGAACCATTGATTCTAAATCTTTCTCTAACTTCAACAAGATGAGGTGAACTAAAACAAAAAATAAACTGTATTTATAATCAAATTTTCTTTCCTTCAGCAAATATGGAATAATTTAAGGGACACTTAACTCTGAAAGAAGTCTTTACAATTCCATTCCCTGACAAATACACAAAGAAATTAGGTTGAGAGGGTGTATAATAAAGAATTAAACATGAACTGTAAATCACCCATATTTTTCCAAGTTGTTCTTACATTGCAGAAAGTAGAAAAACTTTTGTCATTATGATGTACACCATGTACATAGAGATTTTAGAAAATACATTTGCTAAAGATTGGCAGTTTTCACCCGGACCCTGTTTCACAATCATTCACTCAATTGAGTGTACACTTAACTCAAATTCGGGAATAACATAACATTGTTAAAATTGAATATCTAATGTTATATCTAAATTGTTTAGTGTAGTTTTGTTGAACAAAACAAAACATTATCTCATAAAACTTAAATTTTTAAAATATTGATGAAAGAAAAATGGGAATATTTGAGTTGAGTGAATGATTGTGAAACTGGGGCCAGTAACTTTATGCAAAGATTCCAGTTTCACTATCATCATCAACTAAGATTTTCCTTTACTTAAATCTAGGAAATTTTAAACATGAGAAATTTTTGGTTAAGATATTCAGTTTTTAGGATTTCATTTTAAAGATCAAATAAAGCTGATCACGTCCATAACTAGTTGATCATATGTACCTTGAAAACGAAAAATCTAAAATTTGCTAAATTAAAGTTAAAGAAAATCTTAGTTAAGGAATGATAAATCATTGTGTAACTTGGGCCAGGTAGAAGATATATTGCCTTACCTGAAGAATCCTGTCTTAAAACCTTGGTGACGGAGTACGCTCTCGCAATAAGCACATGTAGAACCTTTCCCTTTTGTTCCGCTTACATGTATGATTGACAAGCGATCAATATCATCCAGCTGAAATAATCAAAAAACATTTAATCAACACAAGATGAAACCAGTGTTTATTCTAGAAAGATTCCTTGTGACAATTCCCTGAAGATGATAATTTCTATTTCACTAAATAGTTGAAATAGTCATATCATAATAACCTAAAACCATTTTATGAAATTTTTTAAGATTTAAATCAAAACGGCAACCTACTTTTCAAACAAATATGATAATTTGTAATACTATTAACTACAATCTGGAAACCCCCAAAATTTATTTTTAGCAACAGTGATGGTGAATGGATTTATGTATTGCAGCTTTTTTTTAAACTCCCTTAAGTAGCCTCTTGAACAATTGTATTATCTGACTGAATTTAAAACCCTGTCAAATGACCTTATTATGACCTTAGCATTCTCTTAAAAGTAAACATTATTATAACAGATTAAATCTAAATCTACAGAATATCTCCATATTATGAACTACATATTTGAAATTCAAATTAATGACAAATAACATGTACCAAATAAAATCATTTTATTTCACTCAATCTGCTGGAGTTAAGTTGAGTAATGGTGTTTAACGTCCCAATCAAAAATATTTCACTTATATTGAGATGTCGCCAGCTATAGGCGAAAGTGCAAAAATTTTGCCTGTCATTGCACTGATGGCATTATACAGCAGGGTAATTTATCATGCCACGCCTACTGTGACATGGGATTGGTTAAAGTTCCCATCAATAAAGAACCATTACTCATATTCTGTAATGCCGAGTGCTTGGCGAAAGAAGTCACAACCCACTTTCAAGTCTTGGGTCAGACCCACGACCTCCCTTTTACAAAGTTAGCATCAATCTGCTGGAAGTGTAAGTATTACGGTACTTTATCAAAGTTCATTAAAGAAATCTTATAACACCTGTAAATCAATTTTGTAAATTATAAGTTACATCCTGTTGATTACAGGTAAAGGTCTCAACCTAATTAATGTGTCTAATAAACAGATCAATAATTATCTCTTCATGTCAATCGGACATAAATTCCACATCATCAAAAGAAATTTATTCTCAAGGAACAAGTTCAGTTTAGTTGTAATTTTTAACAAGGCATCACAAGTGATATTAACCCCTTTGCAACAAAGTTTAAATTGTATAATATTATTTTTCAAAGAATCAGCTTATATGCATATTGCGCTAATAACATGCAATAAAAAGTTAACGAATAACGTGTTATATATTACAGTATTTTTTTGTAAGGGCTGTTCCATTAAAACATATAAGGCACCTGAGGACGGCAATTTAATAAAAATATATGCCAGGCTGGTCAGAAAAACAAATCTATCGTATGTTGTGTTGGAAATAAAAAAACATCTATGGGTGGTTGTCTAACGTAATCTCTCCAAAAACATTAAATATAAGTCTATGGGTTCACCGGTAATTTTATCGATAAAATTTTGGTAATTTCTAGTGTTCCATCACAGGCACTTGTTTCGTATACGGGGTCCCCCTACCTATATTTACGCCATCATGACTTTACTTACACTTTTGCATTGCTTAACTTAGCAACCAATGAAATCACTGTATAACATTTAGACCCCAATTACAGGAAGTGAATGTAGCTTATAGTTTGTCTTAATATGATTCCAGCTGATTATTGATGAATAAATAAGCATTTTACAACAAAAGATCTTTATAGGAGACGTCAGCAATGTAGAAAAATATCTCTTGGAGCAAACTATGTCAAGATAATGTAGGTGTATGATTGATTTATTAGTAAATACAAGCTTGAAGCGGGGGTGCCCCAAAATGAGTTAGGTACCTTGTGGTAAATATAGGTAGGGGGACCCCGTATACGAAACAAGTGCCTGTGTTGGCAGAGCCTCGTTTGAGATGAAAAATCTGACCACTCAATCGGAATTTCCCCATCTTGACCTCAAACTCGATATTTCTTTATATAAATGTCCAGTGTTCTACTTTGTATATACCAAATTTGAACCAAACTGATCGACAAATAAGTATGTAATGGTCATTTTTCAGTTTTTTCTATTTATAGTAACAGCGGCAATCTTGGATTTAGGATCTGGCTAAGGCATGAACTCTTTAAAGATATTCCCCGTAATAAACCCATGTATGAAGTTTCATGAAATTCTGTTGATAAATAAACTTGTCAGAGTGCTGTCAAAGAAAGTGTAACATATATATGTATACATACATATGGAACAATCCTACATCCTATCTAGACCTTGTTTGCGAGGGGATAATAATAATGGGTAATTTTTATTCTATGGGGATATATTACTGTTATTTATGACGTAACTACACAAGGTCTCAAGAATACCACAGATTTTTTTTTCTATTTGTTTAACTGAAGAGGTTTCGGAAGATCACCAATATCTTCCCTATTTCTGGAAAGATCGGTATAAATTTTTTCGCTAAATCAATATTTAAGTATTATCAATAAAATATGTCGAAATTAAAAATTGTAACAGGTGCTCTTTAATATCTCCTAGATACATAAAGCTTAAGTTTTATATAAAGTCCAATATATTTTTTTATTATATAAACATGAAATTTAATTACATCAAAATTTTCTGGAAAGGGGGCATTCTGTGCTGAGTCATAATGATAGTACCAGGCACATGTTATGAATATGTACCGTAAAACACAAATATTTATGGGGGATAAAATTTTGCTATTTACGTGGTTCAGTGAAAATAAATTAAATGTCACTAAAAATGTTTAATTATCATTGCCCCCCAATGGGATTTATTTCCAAAAATTTCAATTAGACAATTTTCATCTTCCAAAAGAATTTTTTAATGGCAAAACCATGAAATTTTAACCCAACCAATATCAATGATTCTACAGTATCCCACCACTATGTTTATACACAGTTATGGGCATAATCTGTAAATTTAAGAGATTCTGTCTTCTACATATACTGATTACGCTGTGACTGCGTATAACATACAAAATACGTAATACAGATGTTGACACTTATCTCAGCTCCAGTTTTGCAATAATTACTTCAATCAGACTTTCCTTAACTTAAATTGGCACAATTTTGACAAAATCTTAAATTGCAAGGATGAAAAAAAAATCTGAAATAACTAGAAACACTGATTCAATAAAACTGGAATTATCTTTAAAATGACATCTTAAAATCTCAAATATTTATACAGTTAACAATAGTGTAGTATATGTACATGTATCTTGTTTATGCCAGATTTAAGAAGTTAAGGAAAATCTTAGTTTAAAAAGGATTGTGAAACTCAGATCTGTGCATTGTTTTTATGAGCTTTTACACACCAGAGATTTTGCTACGGTTTTTAAAAACTACCTTCTAACTTTCAGATTGGGAAAATTTGGACTCTTTTTATGTCACATATTATGCTCAGAATTTTGAAATTCATTGAAAAGATTTTATATTGTGACAATATTTAACATTTTTTGTCTGTCAAAACAGTTTTGAACAACTGGATTTAACTTAAACTATTTGATTGTGTGTCACTGTTGCCTTTTGGGGAATTTAAGTTGTCAAATTGGGAAATTTTAGCCTTATTTCTCAAGGGGAAACTACCTTTATTCAGTAGTAATTTTTAGACAAACTAAACCACTGCACACATATTCTGAAATAATATATATGGAATAAATAAAGTGAAATTAAATACATTTTTTGGGCAAAGACAAGGTTCTGTGCTGAGTGCAGAGACAAGCATTATGACTTTCGATCTAAAGTTATTTAAAATTATTCCTCCTGCCCACACTTAATCTGTGAATGTCCTTTTTAAAAACAAGAGGCCCAAGATGGCCCTAATTTGCTCACCTGAGTTTAAATGTAACATTAACATATTTTAACATGTAACATATTTTAAATGAACTTGATAATATATGGTTAAGTCATAACATGTTGCCTCAACAGAAGTGGTTTCAGATAACATTATTTTTGTTGTGTTGGTTTTTAGCTATATAGGTCACTGTGAGAATGGCAATGGTCTAAAGTGCTATTGACTAATATGAATGAAATGTGACCAGTAGTGTCTGAGAAGAAGTCTTTTGATGGATGTATGGATGGATGGCAGAGTTCCAATCCATAACAAAAAAAAATTCAAGGTTTTAGCTAAATCTACATATCAGTATCACATGTATTTCAAAAATAATAATTCACTAAAAAGTAAAAATTCATAACATCTCTTCTGTGCACCATTGTAAGTCATAAAATTCAGAAATTAAAAAAAATGGCCTCACTGGGATTTGAACCTTCAACCCTTGGGTTGCTAGAATTGAAAAAGAAAAAGGTAGCCTAGAAAAAAGCGACTTGTATTTTACAGAATTTCATGGAAATTGTTAAACATTTGTTTCTTCACATAAGAAAATGATGTTTGGAAAAAGAGTTTACCTAAATTTATTAATATTGCAATTTTGGTAAAAAGTACATTTGTGTACTACCCGTAATCCTTCGATGTTTTCGGACCCTCTATGTTTTCGGACACCCTAATTTTTAAATTTTAATAATTTTTAAATTTCCTCTAAATTCGGACGGCAATTTTTTACCTCTAAATACGGACACGTTTTTGCTGAAATGCAGTTAAAGCATGCAATACAGAGCGCTTGAAATCAAGATTAAATAAAATCAAGAAGAAACTTTGTTGTTTTCAACTATTTAAACAATAAATTGTTGTTTTCACACATTTATTTCATTGTGTATTGGCGCCATTGCATGGTAACCTGAAACAGGTATGTGCAATGTATTTACGTTTTTAAGTAAACTCAATAAAATCATACCTTAAATAAGTGCCTTAATTTTCTATGAAAGTTGATTAAAATTAATGTTTCCTGGCGAGAAAATCGTGTAAGACAGAATCTTGTCTGTACACTAGTTCAACATCAAAGACATTTTTTTCTGATGAAAACAGGAAGTGACGTTTTTCACTTTATTCTCATGGGAATTCCCCAAATGACCATGTGTTTGTTCCAGCCGACAGACACGATAAAAAATGCCTTTCTAAGATGAGAATTACATTAAAATATGTTTGAAATATGATTTAAAATAATTTAATTTTTTAACCTTTTATTTGCGGCAGAGACATATAAAAGTCTTGCGGGAATCGGGACTTGTTTCATTTTCCTAAAATGTACACACATAATGGAGGCCTACGCGTGTTAAAATATTGAATGTTTGATTGAAACGAAATTCTCTGAACTTGATTCACAAATAATGTAACACACGAATAATAATAATAATTTGACTGCAGACAATAAAAATAAAAAGCGGCATGTTGGTGCACCTCAAACGTTGGGAGTTAATGAAAAAAGTCACATCGTTTACTTGTAAACAAATGGCGACCTCGATGTGTATTACTTACAGAATCATGATTATTGATCAACAAACACTTTAAATAATAATAATTAATGAAATAAACAACACAAAAGGTGAAATCTATTTGTATTTTATTTAAAACTTTAATTCACCATTGATTTATGCGCGGATATCACTGTTGATAATGTGTTAAAATGCCGAGAGGTAACCGGGGGTATTTACAATGTATAAAAAATAAACACAAAAACACGTAACCTAATTTTTCACAAAATTGTTGGAATTCACAAACTTGGTTTATAAGATGCTTTAGATGCCAAATATCAAACCAGATTTTATCTCAGTGAAGTGGTTTTCGAGAAGAAATTTTTTTAGGTTTTCAACTATTTAGGTCAATGTAGCTATGGCAACCTAAAAAGTAAAAATTCAAAAATTTCTTCCATGCACCATTGTAAAGCATAAAAATTCAGGGAAAAAAAAAAAAAGTGGCTCTACTGGGATTTGAACCCTCGACCCTTGGGTTGCAGTATCACATGTATTTCAAAAAAAAAAAAAAAAAAATTACACTAAAAATTCATAAAATCTCTTCCAGGCACCATTGTTAGTCAAAAAATTCACAAATTCACAAATAAAAATAAAAAAATTAAAAAATTAAAAAAAAAAAAAAAAAAGTGGCTCCACTGGGATTGGAACCCCCGACCCTTGGGTTGCTAGAATTGAAAATGAAAAAGGCCGAAAAAAGCAACTTGTATTTTACAGAATTTCATGAAAATTGTCAAACATATGTTTCTTCACATAAGAAAATGATGTTTGGGAAAAGAGTTCACCAAAATTCATTCATTATTGTAATTTTTCGAAAAAAGTACTATTTACAAAATACAAAAAATAAACGCAAAAACGCGTAACCTAATTTTTCACAAAAATTCTTGAAATTCACAAACTTGGTATATAAGATGCTGTAGATTCCAAATATCACATCAGATTTTATGTCAGTGAAGTGGTTTTGGAGAAGAAGATTTTTTTTAGGTTTTTAACTATGTAGGTCAATGTGACCCACATTTGGTAGCTATGGCAACCAAAAACACAAATCTGAAAGGCAATGTTCTATAGATGCTTTTGACCAAGTTTAAACAAAATGTGACCAGAGGTTTCTGAGAAGAAGTCGTTTGAAGCAATTGTTGACGGACGGACGGACGGACGGACGACGGACGACGGAGGGTCTGCCTCTATTGATACCAATAGCTCACATGAGCACTTTGTGCTCAGGTGAGCTAAAAAATAAAACAAAAAAAGAGTCTAACTGCTAGACACCAATAATAATAAAAATTTAGCATAAATGGACATTTTCTGAGGTTCAAGTTTACTTATAAATTGCTTTTAATTATTACTCACAGTAATACCAGCTCTTTCGGCATATTTAATCATTTTTGGAACATTAAGATGTACACGTTTATCTCTCTCTTTGCGTAATTTCTCAAGAGTCTGTGCATTGCTCTGTAATGTATTCAATGTCTTGACAGCTTCCTGTAACATATAACAACTGAATGTACACATTTATATAAATTTGTGTTATTTAAATAACTTCAGGATTCACCTATTTACCTTGCGTGTCTTAATCTTAAAAAGTCAGTGTTCTAACAGAATATGGTGCACTAAACCCTGTTTTGAATAGTGCCCTAACCTTAGTTTACTGTAGGTATCTTGTTCAGATAATTGCCCTGATGTCAGAACATGAACTGCCCTGACCAGGCCATCACAAATGCCGATTTTTGGCAAAAAACTGCCGATTCAAACTTCAAAAAGCCTACTGAAAAATATTCTAATCGGCTTTCTCCCCCATAATAGTAAGAAGAAATCAGATTAAAAATTCTTTAACGTCAGCTTGTTAACAATTTAAAATACCGGTACTCAGGACAGTGTCACAATTCACTGTACTTCCCTATTCATAGGTAATCACCTAATACCTTACAAGTTAATTGATTACCAAGTGGCTTCACCTGTGCAAATCGTTTCTACTAGAGGATACATTTCACAGCCATACATGTGCCTGATTTTAGTTAATAACCTTCACTGATCTCTATATACAAGAGCTGACTAGATTGATTACGACCATTTTTTGGGTTACCAACAACAACAAGATCACAACATTACACGTGGTTTTTGTGTTGGGATCATTTGTTGTTTCTTATTATAGGTCGATATATTTTAAGTTACTATTGATGGGAGTTTTGCTAGATATTTATTTGCGGCATTTATTTACATTTATCTATATAAGCGAAATTGTTGATGTACCCTTTGTCGACCACCGATTGACCTTACCGGCGTTTGTGGAGCCCTGGCCCTGACCCCAGTTTCACAATCATTCACTCAACTAAGTGTACACTCAACTCAAATTGATAAATATTCAATTTTTAAAACATTGTACATTTGAAATTGAATATCTAATGTTATATTTAAATTGTTCAGTGTAGATTTGTTGAACAAAACAAATCATTGTCCCATAAAACATATATTTTTTAAAAATATTGATGAGATATATTATTTGAGTTGTGTACACTCAGCTGAGTGAATGATTGTGAAATTGGGGCCTGGGCCCAGTTTCACAATGATTCACTCAGCTGAGTGTACACTTAACTCAAATTTGGGAATATTTCAATATCAATTTTTAAGACATTACACAGTTAAAATTGAATATCTAATGTTGCATTTTAATCGTTTAGTGTAAGTTTGTTGAACAAAACAAAGCATTGTCAAAAAAAATTTTTCAAATTTTTTAAATATTGATTAGAGAAAAATTGGAATATTTGAGTTGAGTGTACACTCAATTGAGTGAATGATTGTGAAACTGGGACCTGGTCTACATGACACAGTGGGACATGAACTGTTAAACATTGTTTACAACAATCACTGCAAGTTAACTGAAAGAAGCAACATGACTGTGATTTTATAGCCTGTGCATAACTTGAGTTTTTGTTCCTGAGTTCAGACATTCATAGTATACAGTTAGCTTAGTTGAAAATGACTATAGATGGGAGCATTTTAAAGCTGCATTAAGTTTTCCAAAGAAAAATTAAAACGGTGCTAATCTAATAAATGATGTTCCTAATGAACAATGTTACATTTGGTTCAACAATAAAAGCTCGAATAAATACAGAAATTACAGTATTTACCCAGCGAGATGCAGCATTTGGGATCTAATATTAGAACATGGTTACGTCATCAAAACCCGGGTCATTTAAACACAACTTTCAAAACGGTGAAATATATAAATTAAACACAGAACTTCGTTGAACTTGTCATTTGTGACTTAGTAAGGAATAAATAACACCATTTCAAATACATCTGGATATTAATGAAGGACAATTAATGCAATCTGTCATGTTTCACTTTCGATTCTAGGCTTTTCCGTACATCCGTGCGCATGCTCCAAGCTCATAATTACCATCGTAGAACACTGACCAACCGGTCAGAGGATTCCGTTTATTTACAGCTAAAAGAAATGAAATTTTAGAAAATGAATGTACGGATCGTGGTTAGAAGATATCTACTTTTAAAAAAATATATTTTTAGAAAATCAAAAATAATTCAGAAAATTGGTAAACTTAATGCAGCTTTAAGGCATTCATACACAGTAATTTAGAGTAGTTTCCCTTTAACCATTCCTATATTTTTATTTGTTTTTATAAGTTGAGGTGTTGTTTTCACTTACATAATTTTTAATTAGACCTTCATTGGTAAACCATTTATAGGATATATGGAAAAAAAAAAACTTGGACAAGTGAGTTAGTGACGTGTTCGAAAATTATACAATTTTGAATCTTGCAGTGCTAGGCCTACATAATTAGTTCCGCAGTGTTGGAAATTACATACTACTAAAAAAGCCTAATCACGTGACAATATGAATGGCCAGGATAAGCGTTGCTATTAAACGAGTATTTAAAATAAAACAAAAAATATAAATATATTTTAAATCTGTTTCAATAGGTATAACGTTTCAAACAGGTCAGGTGTCATGCCGTTCCCACGTGCTTCACTTATTATGCTTCAACATGACCACATGTCTTGTGTAACTTACCTCATATTTTTTGTTTAAATCAGCCATAGCTGACGACACAGCCGAGACTGATCGTATTCCTTTTCTGATTAACATTTGAAACATATAAGTTCATTTTATATAGCGATATCTTATCGCTTGTTTACATCTGACGTGTTACTGGGTACATAGTTCATCTTCATATCTCTGTTTATTGTAAAATGGACGTGGAACCTGGTTATTGTTCCTTATACATTGTAAAAGCGCATACTAACAGCAGTGGATAAGGAACCCAGTTGTTATAACAAAGCAAGTAGTAGCTTTCCCGAAAACATACCTTACTGAATTAAAACATTTGAATTCAACAGAGCGAAACTTTTCCAGTGGCGAATTTTGCGAAATGGTAGATTTTTTAACTGTTTGCGTCGTTCTTATACATTGACATGCATTTTTTTACCTGATTCTTTCAAGTTTTCATCACTGCAGCTCAGCAATGATTGTGTCCGGAATAAAGGATATATTGCGTCATTTTTTAAAAAATACGTTTAATTGTTGACACTTTACAATATAACCCCTTACAAAAACCCAGGTTCCCTTGTTCTGCTTTAGTTTATTCAGACATTGGTGAAAAACTAAGGTTGAGGACCTAGTCCGTGACTCCGTGCATCAGTCAGAGTTTGGTTTCTGGAACACATTTCAACAAAAATTAATAGTTCGATGTAAAGAAACTACGTACAGCTAGATGCCATTGTTTCATAAGTACCGGTAAGTATCTGGCTCTTTAAGCTGGTGTATTAAAAAAAAGCGATACCCCGGGATTGCACTTAGGAAATTGTAATGAATTTCCTTCGCATTTTAGCTCTATGCCTATATTTGGAATTATTTCTTTCTTTCTTTTCCCTTTTTCTTTCTTTCTTTCTTTCTTTCTTTCTTTTTCTTTTTTTCTTTCTTTTTTTTGCGATCCTATGTGCACAAAAGTAATGATAAATGAACCTTTAAAACTCATAAATCTAACGTGTATTGAAAAAGAAACTTCGAATTTTTTTGTTATACATTATGTTCTGGAACACCCGGTCTCACTTCCTTAATGGAAGTTCATGTGTGTAACTGTATTAGCCAGTTTTCAAAGTTTGTACTTAGATTTGTTCGATATCAAGACCCGGTAACAGAATTTACTAAAATATCTCAAACATCCCTTTTTCTTTTTTATTTAATTCTCTCTGGAGAAAAAAATTAATTCACGATTCGTCTTCACAAACGTCTTCGTGAACGGTAAAAAAACCTTGTAATTTAAATCGAAAAAAAAACCAAGCTCACGTTTAAAATAATTATATTAAATTTACAACTTAGAGAAGCACTAGTTGACTTCTCTAATTACGTCATCAAAATTGTAGTCATCGATTCAAATATATGTGGGTCACAAAGTCCCATTCAGTTCTGAGAATTTTGTGTGACAGGACATAGATAGATAGATAGATAGATAGATAGATAGATAGATAGATAGATAGATAGATAGATAGATAGATAGATAGATAGATAGATAGATAGATAGATAGATAGATAGATAGATAGATAGATAGATAGATAGATAGATAGATAGATAGACAGATAGATAGACAGACAGACAGACAGACAGACAGATAGATAGATAGATTAGTTTGCTTTATTCTGTGGTTCCACTAATACTTTAATTCCGAAGAGACGTTTCCGACACCTATTAGTAGTATCGGAAAATACTTTTTTCAGAAATTGCTCTGACTCCAAAGACAGTCGCCAGTGTTTTAGGGTCAGGGGAAACTTGGACTGACATGAGTTATGAGAACAAACATTATTATCTACAAATCTATACTTTAGACAAATAGGAATGTCGGATATATTTAAATTTTTATATCATTAGTGAAACCAATACGGTAGATCAGTTGTTTAGAGTGTTCCATAGTGACTTGTTTTGCTCAACATTAGAAATGAAAATCGGAGAAGAACTAAAAAAAAACGGGAGCCTCGTGTCTGGACCCTCGATCCTGTACATTGACCTGCACTGCAAAGGTAAAATTTTTGCCAATTCACGTATAGCTGGTGATGCCTCGATATAAGTGAAATATTCATGAATGGGAGGCGAAACCCCATTAAATCAATTAATTGTGGAACGTTCCGAACCAGCTGGACATTTCAAACGATTAAAATGTTGCTGGTGGAACCAATAGGCCAGATTGTGAAACAGATATACCATTATAAGTAATTGCAAACTTGATATTTATTATGATCTCAATTTGGTCAGAAAATGGTTGAAAATGTGTGTCTATTTCAATCATCTGTTATTGCATTTTGGTTATCATGATAATTTAAGTCAAATCTTTCAACGGCTGTGTGTAAATTAGAAACCATTATTTCACCACCTAAAATTAGAATAACGTTATTGGCTTCCTGTTCAAAATATTGTATGTTGAAATGGCAAAAATCATGTTAATGATCTTCTAGTCATTAGGTAACTTGCATTAGATTGATTTAATTATGCTTAAAAAATAACATAAAAAGAGTACGTACTCTTTTCTAATGGAAACTACAGGAAAAGAAAAGAAGACGGACAAGCGCCTGACTGACTTTGGAGGAAAAATGTCATGTGATCAAAATGTCGACTTCGTCTTTGCATCAAAAAATTAATGATTTGGAGAAACGTTTAATGCTTGAAAACAATGCCAGAGACCATGACAGAAATCGACATTTAGTAGCCGGAAATGAATTACTTTATCCAAGACAAGGAAAGGCAGAATCGGGACACTCAAGTCCACGGAAACCTCGACCTACTTGTAAGTGCCGATTGTTATTGTTTTTCTATGGCCCGTCTGTAAAACATGTAAACAAACAAACAATGTCAATCTAGACAAAGACAACAAAATTTTAATGCTTTCGTTAATGTCACTAAAACTTCTGTGTTCACAAAGATCTAAATACTAGCTAATCAAACAGTGAGATTGATAATAATACTGACAGCAAATTATGTGAACTTAAAAATGATTTCCATCATCACAATTCTTGGAATTTGCTATGATAATCTTCCTATTAACAGTAATTAATGGGGTCACTGTGTTTGTGACAAAAGATAATGCAAAATTTTCATAGAAGATCCAATAAACATGAATTAATTTTTGTATTTTTTACTTACTTGAGTGTAGTCGTAACTGAAAATTGATGTGACCATCTGCGATTAGCATGAACTGATTGTGCTATGAAGATTTTACATGTTAAAAACAAGGCAAATGTTCGATTATTTAGCATATACAGTGTAATGCATCACCATAATGTCAGTTTTAGTAAATATCACCATTTTCAACATGTAAAATTTCCTATAGCTGCCACTCTTTACTGTGCAGAAATATTCCATGGCTATAACAGTTTCTCATATTTTCCTTTATGTTTAAACTCTGGTGAGTGTATCAGGGCTCCACAAACATGCTGGTAAGGTCAATCGGCGGTCGGCAAATGACATCAAACCTCCACTCCCTGATGGGCAAAGAGTAAACTCTACTCCCCCCTCCCCACAGGATCCTGAAAGGGTAACCCCCCCTCCCCCGTATAATTTTCTAATTTTTGATACACACACATCAGATAATAAAGAAATAAACATTAGATATGTTTGAAAATATGGTGTTAATGTACTGCATTTCGTCTTTTCATAATTGTCAAGTTGTTGGCAATGCAACAAATTGTCAGTTAAATTGAATTCTGTTTGGTACATCGGGATATCTGTTATATTGATTGTAAATTATAAGTCGATGTGTGACAATGTCGCATACATATATAAATGTTCATAAATACGGCTAATTAATATCTTGCAAAAATCCCATCACTGGTAACTTAAAATATATCGACATATAACAGAAATAACAAATGATCCCAACACAAAAACCACGTGTAATGTTGTGATCTTGTTGTTGTTGTAAACACAAAAAACGGTTGTAATCAATCTAGTCAGCTCTTGTATATAGGAACCAGGGAAGGTTATTAACTACAATCAGGCACATGTATGGCTGAAATAGTAGAAATGATGTGTACAGGTGCAGCCACTAGTAATCAAGTAAGTTGTAAAGTAATAAGTAATTACCTCTGAATAGGAAAGTTCAGTGAATCGTGACACTGTCCTGAGTACTTTTACTTGTTAACAAGCCGGCATTAAAGAATTGTTAATCAGATTTTGTCTTACTATTATGGATAAAAAAAGCGGATTGGGATATTTTTCAATTGGCTTTTTGAAGTTTGAATGGGCATTTTTTGCCAAAAATGAGCATTTGTGAAGGCCTGGAGTGTTTATGATTTTCTATGAAAATTTAGCATAATTTGCTGTCACACACACACAGTGACTCAAACAGTCAATCTTATTCCACAGCTGAGAAACAGAAGATTGTATCCTTGCTAAGAAGGATGACATAATTTACGGGTGGTGTACCAATTTTCATTTTTTGTACCTATTCTCAATTAGTATACCTTTTCTCAATTGGTTTACCTATTTTCAATTTGTATACCTTTTCTCAATTTTTATACCTATTTTCAAGTATTCCTGCTTTTCAATTTGTGTACCTATTCTCAATTCATATACCTTTTCTCAATTTTTGTACCTGTTCTCAAATATTCGTTTTTCAATTTGTGTATCTATGTTCAATCTTTTGTACCTATTCCTGCTGTCAACATCAGATTGCTGTTGACATCAATGGAATTAATTAATAATTTTCAATGACTTTCAGTTTTTTGCTTCAGGATACCTAATTTTTACCAAAGTTTGAAAACATTATTGTATAAAAAAGCATGCTGGAAGAATTGAAATGGATTTGATTAAAGGAGAATGGAGCGGAGTAATGGTGATTTACGCCCCAGTCAAGATTCTTTCACTTAAGTCAAGGCGGTCAGTTCAGGGATGGTGGAGGAAACCAAAGTACCCGGAGAAAACCACCGACCTTCAGCAGGTGAACTGACAAACTTTCTCACACTAGGATCTGTCCTGAGTGGGATTCCAACCCAGACGGTGAGAGGCACTGTGATCTGTAAGTGTTCACTTTAGACCACTCGACCATCGAGGCCCCCACTTTTGATTAAAGGAGTTTTACACTCTAGTCAATTTATGTTTTTATAGTTATATTGAAATAGTCAGTTCAGGGATGGTGGAGAAAACTAGAATACCCAGAGAAAATCAGCAAACCAACTGACAAACATTCTCAGACTTATCTGCTTGAAGTGGAACTCGAGCCTAGATAATGTGACCCTATAGAGTTTTTTAGCTCTTTTAGCACTGGAACATTTTTCAGTTGATTTATTAAGATGAAAAAAATTTTCTTTCTTTTTTCAGTTGGTCATGGGGAATTTGGTTCTGCAGCGTCACGATCTAGTTCCGCACCATCTCCTGGGGGAAGAAGAACTCGACCACAGATGATGTCGATGGAAATAAAACATGCCCCAAAACAAGTACACGTAGATAGGTAAAGTGTAATCAAGTTATTAAGCATGGTGTCTCTTTGGAATGGACACAGGCATTGGTGGGTGGGGGGGGTGGGGGGGGGGGGGGGTCCACAGGGTAGGGTTGGGTATAGACCAAATTCATTTATTAAATTCAACCCATTGTTGTAGATTTGGCAAAAGTTTTAACAAGCAAAAGTTTCTCAGCCCCTTTCAAAATATTATAATTAACAAACTAATCATGTGGATTTAAATCACATATATATTGGAAGAGGATGTTAGTTTGAAAAAATCCTGGACGAACAAACAGACTAACAAAGTTTGACTCACTAGTATCTGCCTGAGTGGAATTTAGATTTAGGCAGTTAAAGGTTGACTTTGAGTTTTACATGTTGCTGTATCTTAATAGGAACCTGTGAAAGTTTGAAAAAAATGTCAAATGGAGGCTTGAATTTAAGAGGCAAGTGGAGTGGCATGGTGTAAAAGTGTTTAACGAGAAATTGACGCCCAAATCAAGATTCTTACACTTATATCGAAACTGTTAGTTTAAGGATGATGGAGAAAACCAGAGTGCCTGAAAAAAACCACCAACCTTTGTCTGGCAAACTGAAATACTTTCTCACACAAGTATCTGCCTAAGTGGGATTTTAAGCCTAGGCAGTGAGTGTCATTGTAATCTATAAATGACCACTTGACCAATAATGTCCTTGAATTAAAGAAGACAAGAAACATCATGAGGATTAGAGAATTCATTATTTTTTATTTTTTACAGCACAGACATAGAACAGAAATACCAGGAAGTCATGAAGATGACTGGTATACTTACATTAGATGGACAGGTAACAGTGATTTTTTGGGCTTAATTTGGGGTCGAAATTGGGCCCCATTCTCAATCATAAAAAGACTAGAAATTTCTCAAATTTGGACCATAAATTCCCAATCATATTGAAAATTTTATTTTTTGGTATCTGGATCTTAACTAAAAGTAGTCACAAATAAAATTACCCCCTTAAACAAAGTCGAAATATCATTTACAGATTAAAAAAATATGTTGTCAAAAAAATCTTGCTGTAAATTAATCAAAATTATTGTCCTGAAAGAGAAAATAAATACATTATGATTTTAAAAGTGATTTGTATTTTAGTATAATTTATTAATTCATACACATCATTGTTGTGACTTTTTTTTTGTTTTTTGTTCTTTTGGAGGGCGATTTTTGCAACATAAAAAAAAATTTTCTAATTTGACTCAAAATGATGCGAAAATTCCCAATTGCACAGGCCCTGGCCCCATTCTCAAAAATGGTAAAAAAAAAAACACTGGGTAATTAATTCATGTAAATTATGAAATGGAAAAAGGCCCAAAATCAAAAAAGGTTTGTCTTGTGATTTTTTACATCAATGAAAAATCACATCAAATATAAAATATTTTTCCTGAAATTTGACATTTTCATATTGATTACTAGTGGCTTCAACTGTTCACATCGTTTCTACTAGAATATACATTTGGTCATACATGTGCCTGATTGTAGTTAATAACCTCCCCTGATCTCTTTATACAAGAGTTCTCTAGATTGATTATGACTGTTTTTGGGTTACCAACAACAATATGATCACGACATTACACTTCTTTTTTTAATAGGGATCTTTTGTTGTTTCTTTTATTTGTCTATATATTTTAAGTTACCAGTGATAGGATTTTTTGCAAGATATTAATAAGCTGTATTTATGAACATTTATCCATATATGCGACATTGTCACACATCAACTTATAATTTATAATTAAAATGACAGATATCCTGATGTACCAAACAGAATTTAGTTTAACTGTTTAATTGACCTTTTGCTGCATTGCCAATGACTGGACAGTTAATGGAAAGATGAAAAGCAGTATGTTAACACGTGACCATATTTTTAATTGACCTTACCTTAGTGATTGTGGAGTAGTGGCTGCACCCCAGTCAACAACTTTTTTCATGAATACTGAGGTGGTCCAGGGATAGAGAAGGAAACTAGAGTGCCCAGAAATTAAAAAACAAAAACAAAAACAGGCAAATTTTCTGACACTAAGGTCTGTCTGAGTTGTACTAACTGAGTTAAGAAATGCTGTAATCTGGTAGGTAGCTCTGACACTCAGGTCTGTCTGAGTTGTACTAACTAAGTTAAGAAATGCTGTAACTGGTAGGTAGCTCTGACACTAAGGTCTGTCTGAGTTTGTACTAACTTTGAGTTAAGGAATGCTGTAATCTGGTAGGTAGCTCTGACACTAAGGTCTGTCTGAGTTGTACTAACTGAGTTAAGGAATGCTGTAATCTGGTAGGTAGCTCTGACACTAAGGTCTGTCTGAGTTGTACTAACTGAGTTAAGGAATGCTGTAATCTGGTAGGTAGCTCTGACACTCAGGTCTGTCTGAGTTGTACTAACTGAGTTAAGAAATGCTGTAATCTGGTAGGTAGCTCTGACACTCAGGTCTGTCTGAGTTGTACTAACTGAGTTAAGAAATGCTGTAATCTGGTAGGTAGCTCTGACACTAAGGTCTGTCTGAGTTGTACTAACTGAGTTAAGGAATGCTGTGATCTGGTAGGTAGCTCTGACACTAAGTTCTGTCTGGTAGGTAGTTCTGACACTAAGGTCTGTCTGACTTTGTACTAACTTTAAGTTAAGGAATGTTGTAATCTGGTAGGTAGCTCTGACACTCAGGTCTGTCTGAGTTGTACTAACTGAGTTAAGGAATGCTGTAATCTGGTAGGTAGCTCTGACACTAAGGTCTGTCTGAGTTTGTACTAACTTTAAGTTAAGGAATGCTGTAATCTGGTAGGTAGCTCTGACACTCAGGTCTGTCTGAGTTGTACTAACTGAGTTAAGGAATGCTGTAATCTGGTAGGTAGCTCTGACACTAAGGTCTGTCTGAGTTGTACTAACTAAGTTAAGAAATGCTGTAATCTGGTAGGTAGCTCTGACACTAAGGTCTGTCCGAGTTGTACTAACTTTAAGGTACGGAATGCTGTAATTTGGTAGGTAGCTCTGACACTAAGATCTGTCTGAGTTGTACTGACTGAGTTAAGGAATGCTGTGATCTGGTAGGTAGCTCTGACACTAAGGTCTGTCCGAGTTGTACTAACTTTAAGGTACGGAATGCTGTAATTTGGTAGGTAGCTCTGACACTAAGATCTGTCCGAGTTGTACTAACTTTGAGGTACGGAATGCTGTAATCTGGTAGGTAGCTCTGACACTAAGGTCTGTCCGAGTTGTACTAACTTTGAGCTAAGGAATGCTGTGATCTGGTAGGTAGCTTTGACACTAAGGTCTGTCCGAGTTGTAATAACTTTGATTTAAGGAATGCTGTGATCTGGTAGGTAGCTCTGACACTAAGTTCTGTCTGGTAGGTAGTTCTGACACTAAGGTCTGTCAGAGTTGTACTAACTTTCAGTTAAGAAATGCTGTGATCTGGTAGGTAGCACTTTGGATTATTCTGTTTTACATCACCAAGGCCGCTATAAAGAAATTATATTACTTGATTATATTATTAATCTTTTTTTATTTTCTTTGCAGAAATACTCAACTGATATATCTGATTTAGAGTCATTAGGTGAACTTGGTCATGGTACTTGTGGTCAAGTCATTAAAATGAGACACAAACAGACTGGTCATCTAATGGCTGTAAAGGTATGTTAATTCATTCATTCATTCATTCATTCATTCATTCATTCATTCATTCATTCACAATCATTTTCATTCATTCATTCAGTCATTCATTCACAATTATTTTCATTCATTCATTCATAATCATTTTCATTCATTCACAATCATTTTCATTCATTCAGTCAGTCATTCACAATCATTTTCATTCATTCAGTCAGTCATTTTCATTCATTCATTCATTCAAAACCATTTTCATTCATTCATTCATCCATTCATTGATTCATTTATTCACAATCATTTTCATTCATTCATTCATTCATTTATTCATTCATTCACAATCATTTTCATTCATTCATTTATTTATTCATTCATTCATTCATTCATTTTTTCACAATCATTTTCATTCATTCATTCATTCATTTGTATATTCATTCATTCATCTAGTTTTTCCATTCACTATGTTTAATTCAGTTCATCCATTCTTTTACTAGATTTAGTTCACTAGGTCTGATTTCCGATCCTTCATTTATTTAGATCTCATTTGATTAACAGGATTAAAAAGTAAAAAAAAATTAAAATTGTAATTTGTTTTAACTTGTTTCCAAGTTAGTTCTGAATCATTTCTCCCATTTTTGTCGGCTGTATTAAATACAGTATAGCTAATGGCACACACTAGTTAAAGGGTGTCATGGGTTCAAACATTTAAGTGAAATATTTTGATAGAATAGATGGGCAGGCTAGTTGTATTTCTATAAGTGACAGCCATAATGGCATATGTAATTTTTTTATTTTCTATTTCAGCAAATGAGAAGATCTGGAAATAAAGAAGAAAATAAAAGAATAATAATGGATTTAGATGTAGTTTTAAAATGTCATTCTTACCCATATATAGTGCAATGTATTGGAACTTTTATAACCCCTGTAAGTATAAAATCGGAATGTAAGCTTTACTCAGTATGGCTGCTTAGATACATATAAACAGAATTGCTGCATGCATTATGGGATTTTTTGTTTTATGCCGACTGTCCCGGATTTTCCGGAAACTGACAGAGTTTCGTAAACATTGCAAATAACTGCAGCCTATAGATAGTTCTGTTGAAGCTTGGGGTGGGAAAAATGGTGGCTGCTGGCCACATAAGAGAGTGACCGCTATATAGAGGTGAAATAAAGAACATAACTCATTGGGGGAATAAGATATGGCCGTTATAGACAAGTGGCCGCTTTATATAAGTGGCCACTAACACAAGTTAGACTGTATAATCAGTTTGGGGCATTGTTTTTGCTTGTTAGCTCACCTAAGCACAAAGTGCTCATGTGAGCTATTGGTATCAATAGAGGCAGACCCTCCATTACATTTGAACTCAGGTGAGCAAATTAGGGCCATCTTGGGCCTCTTGTTATTTTAGTTTCTGATTGTGTTACACTATGAGTGTAATTGTAATAGGTATGCCACATATACTTGGTTTACAATATATAGGACAAATTCCAGTTACAATCATTATTAAATAAATATAACACAAATACCAGTAAAATTTTTATGTGCCATATGTGCACATTTTGGAAAATCATTCCTCATCAGTGACACCAGGGGCCAAAAAAGTTTGATAGATAAAAAACATGAGCCAAAAAGTTGAAAATTAATGAATCTAAAGTTCTTAAATTATATGAATCCAAATCCAGCAAATGGTATAATTTCTGACAGCACAAAGTACTACCTACTGAGTTATGGATACGGTCAGGAAGTATCCGTATTAAGGGTTCAAATATCAGTATGTTGTCAGAATCATTAATTCACCTTTTGTATGTAACAGTTTACTCTGATTACCATCTCAGATTGCTCAGTGGTTGAGCATACGCCTTGAGAGTGGAAGGTCGTGGGTTCATACATAAGACTTGAGATAAAATTTTAGAGACTACTTCTACAGTAAGAAAACAGAGTGTCGACTGGTTCACATGGAGCCTGGATAACGGACTGGGGGAGTCGTATGACTATCTGCAGCATACAGGTTGAACATGGATAACGGACTGGGGGAGTGGTATGAATATCTGCAGCATACAGGTGGAGCATGGATAACGGACTGGGGGAGTGGTATGACTATCTGCAGCATACACATGGAGCATGGATAATGGACTGGGGGAGTGTTATAACTATCTGCAGCATACTGACTCCAAGACCCTACTGAATGGTTGCCCTGAGTGTAGGCTTGACAAGGCAAACCAAATACACACGTGCACATTTCATGCATACAAACTTGTTCTTACTAGGTTAATTTCATTGAGATTAATAATCTTGCTCTAATTTAGATAAAATTACTGATGTGACATAAAACAACATTACAATAACAACAAATTGTTACAATCAAAACACAGTACCATCATTTTAGCTTCCCAGGATTTATTTAAAAAAAATTACCTCCCTTTGACCAAAATAAACTTCATCAAATTTGTTTATTATTTGAACCATTATTTTACCAGGTGAGCATATTGGGCCTATTTAGTGTGTTGTTGATTGTGATATAATACAATGTGTATTATGATCTTGTGATCAATCTCATGATGAAAATTCTGTTTGTTTTTCAGAGCGAAGTATGGATCTGTATGGAATTAATGTCAACATGTTTAGACAAGTTATTGAAAAGAACAAGAATGCCTATTCCAGAAAAAATATTAGGAAAAATGGCAGTGGCAGTAAGTAATACAATTTAACCTGTTTGACTCAACTATAACTTATAATTCAGACTGATTAATGGTCATATTTGGTAAGTACCCACTGTAAATGATTTAGGATTCTCCCTCAGTCTTCATCATGAAAGTGCTTGTATGAAACATGGTACTGTTTATAATCATTATGTTCATTTCGTAATGCCAAGTGCTTGGTGAAAGAACAGCCACTACCCACTTTCAAGTCTTGGGTCACACCCGGACGGGGTTCGAACCCAGGACCTCCCACTTATGGAGCAAACACTCTACCAACTGAGCTACCGCAGTGGTGATTATACAAAGAAGAACGCTGGACATTTAATATATGTAACATGGTTTCTGTAACTTTTTTCATTTGCATGTTCTTAGCGCTATATGCAAATTAGCAACTAAATAAAGTAGATTCTTGTCTTTTTTTGTTGATTAATTTGGTTCAAATTTTGTATATACAAGGGAGAACTATGGATATTTAATGTATTAATTGTATTTGCCAAAACCTTTTTTTGTTGGCATGTTATAAGCACACTATGTAAAGAAGCAGCTTTATTTTAGTTGGTTCATAAAAACTTCTTCTCTGAAACCACTTGACTAAATGAAATTAAATTTGGTTTAGAACTCCCTTTGTAGTAGATTAAAGATTTTGATTTTCAGCTTGATTATAATTCCAAGATGGCCATCATTACTATAAAAAAACCCCACACAAATATGGTTTACTTCCAAAATTAATAAAACCAATATGAAATATTACTTGATAATTATTATAATTGACATAGTACTGTTCATATATATAATTTTTTCTCAGATTGTCAAAGCTTTGAATTATTTAAAAGAAGAACATGGAGTGATACACAGAGGTAGGAGTAATTTCTTTATTTATATATATATATATCAGGGCTCTGAAAAACTTTGACTGGGTGTCGGACATTCATTTTTCAAAGCAACCATTCCACCGATGCTGTGAAATGCAAATTTAATTTTTAATATCAATTAGATTTTAAAAAGGGTTTAACTTTTACATTGAGGTTATTTAGGTACATGTGGTCAGGCTCATGTGTCCTCATAGTGTTGATTTTTACTGTCAGCTTTGACGACACAAGCTGTGATGGCCATCTTTGTTTATTGACAATCGTGCATTTTCGTTTTTCCGAAGTTACACGAACTTTACTGAACTTCATTTCAAGACCTCTTTGATTGTATTTAGACTTTTTAATGTTATTTATTTATAACTAAACAGTTTGCCAAGATCGATGATGCGCATTGTAGTCTTATTTAACATCCTGTGTGGAACCTCTTTGATATAGTCTGATGACCATGACCTTCAAAGATCAACCCTCGTTATCAACTGTTTATGGCTTCCATCTGTCAAGCGATGTGATTACTTAATAAACAACTTAACAACAAAATTAATGATGGTTTCCACTGTCTACCTGGAAATATTTTGCACTTTTTTAGCTCAACTGGCTATAGCCAGCTGAGCTTATGGCATGGTTTTGTGTGCGTGCGTGCGTGCGTAAACTTTGATCTTCTCCTCTGAAACCACTGGGCCAATTAGGACCAAATTTGGTGTGGAAGGTCCTTAGGTGGAGTAGACTAAAGTTTATACCAGGCGACCCCGCCCGACATCCAAGATGGCCACTGTTACTATAAATAGCAAAAACACATAAATAGCCATTGCCGAGTCATTTTTTAACCGTTTTTGTTCAAATTTGAAATGTAGAGAGTAGATAGCGGGGCATTTAACATATGTAATGGGTTTTTCTGAGAAATTTTTCGTTGACCCGATTTTTACAAATTATGCAAATGAGGTGTAATATTTAATCAATTCTTTGAAAATCTTCTCCTCTGAAACCACTGGGCCAATTGGAAGCAAATTTGGTGTGGAACGTCCCTAGGTGGGGTAGACCAAAGTTTGTACCAGGCGACCCCACCCGACATCCAAGATGGCCGCTGTTACTATAAATAGCAAAAACACATAAATAGCCATTGCCGAGTCATTTTTTAACCGTTTTTGTTCAAATTTGAAATGTAGAGAGTAGATAGCAGGGCATTCAACATATGTAACGGGTTTTTCTGAGAAATTTTTCGTTGACCCGATTTTTACAAATTATGCAAATGAGGTGTAATATTTAATCAATTCTTTGAAAATCTTCTCCTCTGAAACCACTGGGCCAATTGGAAGCAAATTTGGTGTGGAACGTCCCTAGGTGGGGTAGACCAAAGTTTGTACCAGGCGACCCCACCCGACATCCAAGATGGCCGCTGTTACTATAAATAGCAAAAACACATAAATAGCCATTGCCGAGTCATTTTTTAACCGTTTTTGTTCAAATTTGAAATGTAGAGAGTAGATAGCAGGGCATTCAACATATGTAACGGGTTTTTCTGAGAAATTTTTCATTGACCCGATTTTTACAAATTATGCAAATGAGGTGTAATATTTAATCAATTCTTTGAAAATCTTCTCCTCTGAAACCACTGGGCCAATTGGAAGCAAATTAGGTGTGGAACGTCCCTAGGTCGGGTAGACCAAAGTTTGTACCAGGCGACCCCGCCTGACATCCAAGATGGCCGCTGTTACTATAAATAGCAAAAACACATAAATAGCCATTGCCGAGTCATTTTTTAACTGTTTCTGTTCAAATTTGAAATGTAGAGAGTAGATAGCGGGGCATTCAACATATATAACGGGTTTTTCTGAGAAATTTTTCGTTGACCCAATTTTTACAAATTATGCAAATGAGGTGTAATATTTAATCAATTCTTTGAAAATCTTCTCCTCTGAAACCACTGGGCCAATTGGAAGCAAATTAGGTGTGGAACGTCCCTAGGTCGGGTAGACCAAAGTTTGTACCAGGCGACCCCGCCTGACATCCAAGATGGCCGCTGTTACTATAAATAGCAAAAACACATAAATAGCCATTGCCGAGTCATTTTTTAACTGTTTCTGTTCAAATTTGAAATGTAGAGAGTAGATAGCGGGGCATTCAACATATATAACGGGTTTTTCTGAGAAATTTTTCGTTGACCCAATTTTTACAAATTATGCAAATGAGGTGTAATATTTAATCAATTCTTTGAAAATCTTCTCCTCTGAAACCACTGGGCCAATTGGAAACAAATTTGGTGTGGAACATCCCTAGGTGGGGTAAACCAAACTTTGAACCACCCCGCCCGACATCCAAGATGGCCGCTGTTACTATAAATAGAAAACACAAAAATGGCCATTGTGGATCCATTTTTCAACCAATTAAGCTCAAATTTGAAATATACAAAGTATATCTTGAGGGATTCAACATAATTTACTGGTTTTTATGGGAAATTTTTCGTTGACCTGATTTTCAAGAATTATGCATATTAGGTGTAATTTTTAGCGAAATCTTTGAAAATCTTCTCCTCTGAAACCACTGGGCCAATTGGAATGAAATTTTGTGTGGAAGGTCCCTACGTCAGCCTGACTAAAGGTTGTACCAAGCAACCCGGCCTGACATCCAAGATGGCCGTCATTACTAAAAATAGAAAAAAAAAACAGAATGACCATTGTGGATCCTTTTTTCCACCAATTGAGCTCAAATTTTAAATATAGAAAGTATACTGTGTGGGATTCAAAGTATATAATAATTTTTTCTGAGAAAATTTTTATTGACTCAATTTTCAAGAAATATGCAAATTAGATGTTATATTTAATTAAAATCTTTTCCTCTAAAACCACTGGGCGAATTGGAACCAAACTTCGTGTGGAAGGTTCCTACATCGGCCTGAAAAAATTTGAACCAGTCTAAGATGCCTGTAGATATAAAAAAAATATTGCCATTGTGGATCCATTCTAACCTCAACTGGCTAAACACAGTTGAGTTTATGGCATAGCACAGCATGCCTGCATGTGTGTGTTGCAAAGTAGGCTTCATTGAAGCATAAATGGTCATAAGCTCAATTTATTTCCCATCTTTAGCTGATGAACCAATTATGGTAACCACATCACATTGTCTTACAGGTGCCTTAGTGGCCAAGTGGTCTTAAGCATTTGATGTTACGAATCACAGCGCCTTTCACCCCTGACATTTTGCATGAATTCCCAGTAGCGCTAGCACTTCATCTTTGAAAGTTTGTCAGTTAACTTGCTGCTTGGTCGTGGTTTTCTCCAATACTCCAGTGTCCTCCACCATTTCCAAAACTGACAGTCTCCGTATAAGTGAAATATTCTTGAGTTGAACGTTAAACAGCATTACAAACAAAAACAAACATTGTCTTACAAATGTTGAGCATCACAGGCCCTATTGGGCCTCTTGTTTAGATTTTAAGCTGAAAGCTCAGATAAAATGTTGTCATAGTTCTGTTGTGACCTGCTTGTTATACACCATGCTTGAACTTATCAATTTTGTCTTCTCAAACTACTGAGCCAAATTCAATAAAACTTACAGCTTTGCACAAATGAGGAAGATTTGTCCACCTGGGGTCCTGAAAGGGGAAAAATTGTGGAAAGCTTTAAAAATCTTCTCTGACTAATGAGTTACCAGAGATATACCTTAGATATTTTAAATGAAGATTCTAAGGTCATCTAGTTTTAAAAATGCTTAAATTGTTGCCATGGGGACCAAAATGGGGAAATGACAGTCATAGATTCATAGGTCAAGGTCATAGAAGCCTAAGAATACTGTGATAATAAATTATCTAAAATAAATTGTAAAATTTATGTATATTTAAATGTTATTAATATTGATATAATTATAATTTTGATTTTAGTGAGTGAGTGAGTAATGGTGTTTAACGTCCCAGTCAATAATATTTCACTTATATCAAGACGTCGCCAGCTATAGGTGAAAGTTCAGAAATTTTGCCTGTGTGTTGCGCTGATGGCATTATACAGCAGGGTTCTTTATCGTGCCCCGCCTGCCATGACACAGGACCTCGTTTATTTTAAGTTCCCATCCAAAAGAACCGTGACTTTCATTTTGAGTGCTTGGCGAAAGAACAGTTACTACCTACTTTCAAGTCTTGGGTCAGCCTCCCACTTACAGAGCGAGCACTCTACAATTTTGATATTAGATCAAGGTCTAATGTTGAAAGGTCAAGGTCAAAGATTCATAGGTGTACTGAAATGGTCAATGAATTGACTAATTAACAGATGATGAAACGGAGTTTTCAGTTTTGACATTTTCTAGGAAAGATCTTAAATGAGGTCAAGGTCAGAAGTTAGGACCTATTTTTGTCCATTGGGGTTTTTGCTACTATTTTGTAGATTTTTTATGATATTAAAAATAAAAAAAATCAAATGTATTTATTGAAAGATTTTGACATGAGATTTTCAATATTAACAGTTCCTTTAAAAAGAGGTCAATTAACCTGGTACTTTGACTTCTTCACTAACTTTTTGACTATTCATATTTTCAGATATAAAATCTTCTTACATTTTATGAAAATAGAATGAAATGAAAAAACTCTGTGTGAAATATATATAATATGAACTTAGGCAAAGCCTAATAACGGGCAAAGCTAAAATAATTTCTTAGTGAGTTTATGGGAGAATACCATGTACCCTTCTGTAGTAATATTGTGCCAGTAGCGGTTGTCCCTCTTTGGTCTGTGAATGTGCACAAAATGCAATCAGATCACCTCGGATGTTGAGTGTGCGAGACATCCGAGGTGATCCGATTGATTACCCATAAACCAACACAGTAATGGCGGCCCCCAATGGAGCTCAAACCAAGAAGAAAGTTGGATAGGTTTACTAAATCTTCTTCATTATTTATGCACATACGCATTACCTATAGCTGGGCTATCGCTCACCTGGGTCCTTAGGACCCGGACAGGCTTTGCCCGTATTAATATGAATATGATCTTAAAGATGTTTTACTGTCTGTTTTATGTCCTTATTTTTGAATGTAAACAAAACTTTCCAAAAATATGGTATGGTCAAATTATATAGGAAATAATGCCATAAATGTACCTTGTAGCATTGGTTCCATTAGGCAGGTGAACACGAACAAATTTTACAGATTTTTTTTTTATATACCAATTTGCAGATGTTAAACCTTCAAACATATTATTAGATCAGAATGGTATGGTCAAACTATGTGACTTTGGTATAAGTGGTAGACTAGTAGATTCTAAAGCGAAAACACGGAGTGCTGGATGTGCAGCATATATGGCAGTAAGTACAAGTATATTATGACTTCAAACCATTTTTTTTCACAACTTGTAAAATTTTGCAACTGCCAAAAAAGTTATTGCAAAAATTAAAAAAAAAAAATCAAATAATAACTGACTTAGCTTTTTGTTTTGTCTTCAAAGAGTTTCAATTATTTCAGAAATATTTTGATATTTTTATTTTATTGGTGCATGAAGAAAGAAAGAAAAAATCGTTTGCACATTGATTTACATTATGTTTGAAGCCTATTATTTGAAATGTGAAAATCTTTTTTTTTTCTTTTATATTCAAATAAAACAGCTATTTTTTCTAATTTAATTTTATAAGATCAAAAACCTCTTAATAACTTTAACATGTATTTCACTTTAAATGCCAAAATGAAAAAGCGCATGAGTATTTCATTATCGCTTATATATACTCAGCCAATCAAATCATATCTGAACATAATGGGCGTGGCTAACTTAGTTGCTTAATCGGTTTATTGAGATATGAAGAAAACGTTGTGACAAGTAACCACACATTATTTCAATGTAGAGGGCTTTTAAGCTCACCTAACCTTAGGTCATGTGGGTTTATGACATAGACCCACATTGGGTCATGTGGGTTTATGACATAGAAAGGCGTGTATATGTGCAAGTATGCATGTTTCAATGTGGAGGGTTTTTTTGTTTGAATTTGTCTTTATGACATAAATTGTTGTATAATGTTGTTTATGACATAAATTGTTGTATAATGTTGTTGGTTATGACATAAATGAGATGGCTGTATAATGTTGTTTCTTTTAAGCCTGAAAGAATTGACCCACCAGATCCACAGAGGCCTGATTATGATATTAGAGCAGATGTTTGGAGTCTAGGTATAACACTGGTAAGTTATCTATCTCAACACATTGGTTACACATTGTAAATTCCCCTGTTATCTCTCTCAACAACACAGGGCTACACAGTGTTAATACCCCTGTTATCTCTCTCAACAACACATTGGTTACACATTGTTATTCCTCTGTTATCTCTCCCAACAACACATGGGGTGCACATTGTTAATTCTCCTGTTATCTCTCTCAACAACACATGGGATACACATTGTAAATTCCCCTGTTATCTCTCTCAACAACACATGGGGTGCACAGTGTTAATTCCCCTGTTATCTCTCTCAACAACACATAGGTTACACATTGTAAATTCCCCTGTTATCTCTCTCAACAACACAGGGCTACACAGTGTTAATTCCCCTGTTATCTCTCTCATCAACACATTGGTTACACATTGTTATTCCTCTGTTATCTCTCTCAACAACACATGGGGTGCACATTGTTAATTCCCCTGTTATCTCTCTGAACAACACATGGGATACACATTGTTAATTCTCCTGTTATCTCTCTCAACAACACATGGGTTACACATTGTAAATTCCCATGTTATCTCTCTCAACAACACATTGGTTACACATTGTTAATTCCCCTGTTATCTCTCTCAACTACACATGGGTTACACATTGTTAATTCCCATGTTATCTCTCTCAACAACACAGGGCTACATATTGTTAATTCCCCTGTTATCTCTCTCAACTACACATGGGTTACACATTGTTAATTCCCCTGTTATCTCTCTCAACAACACATGGGTTACACATTGTTAATTCCCCTGTTATCTCTCTCAACAACACATGGGTTACAAATTGTTAAATCCCCTGTTATCTCTCTCAACTACACATGGGCTACACATTGTTAATTCCCCTGTTATCTCTCTCAACTACACATGGGCTACACATTGTTAATTCCCCTGTTATCTCACTCAACAACACATGGGATACACATTGTTAAATCCCCTGTTATCTCTCTCAACAACACATGGGATACACATTGTTAAATCCCCTGTTATCTCTCTCAACAACACATGGGATACACATTGTTAATTTCCCTGTTATCTCTCTCAACAACACATGGGTTACACATTGTAAATTCCCCTGTTATCTCTCTCAACAACACAGGGCTACACAGTGTTAATTCCCCTGTTATCTCTCTGAACAACACATGGGATACACATTGTTAATTCCCCTTTTATCTCTCTCAACTACACATGGGCTACACAGTGTTAATTCCCCTGTTATCTCTCTCAACATCACATTGGTTACACATTGTTATTCCCCTTTTATCTCTCTCAACTACACATGGGCTACACAGTGTTAATTCCTCTGTTATCTCTCTCAACAACACATGGGGTGCACATTGTTAATTCCCCTGTTATCTCTCTCAACAACACATGGGATACACATTGTTAATTTCCCTGTTATCTCTCTGAACAACACATGGGATACACATTGTTAATTCCCCTTTTATCTCTCTCAACTACACATGGGCTACACATTGTTAATTCCCCTGTTATCTCTCTCAACAACACATGGGTTACACATTGTTAATTCCCCTGTTATCTCTCTCAACAACACATGGGTTACAAATTGTTAAATCCCCTGTTATCTCTCTCAACTACACATGGGCTACACATTGTTAATTCCCCTGTTATCTCTCTCAACTACACATGGGCTACACATTGTTAATTCCCCTGTTATCTCTCTCAACAACACATGGGATACACATTGTTAAATCCCCTGTTATCTCTCTCAACAACACATGGGATACACATTGTTAAATCCCCTGTTATCTCTCTCAACAACACATGGGATACACATTGTTAATTTCCCTGTTATCTCTCTCAACAACACATGGGTTACACATTGTAAATTCCCCTGTTATCTCTCTCAACAACACAGGGCTACACAGTGTTAATTCCCCTGTTATCTCTCTCAACATCACATTGGTTACACATTGTTATTCCCCTGTTATCTCTCTCAACAACACATGGGGTGCACATTGTTAATTCCCCTGTTATCTCTCTCAACAACACATGGGATACACATTGTTAATTTCCCTGTTATCTCTCTGAACAACACATGGGATACACATTGTTAATTCCCCTTTTATCTCTCTCAACTACACATGGGCTACACATTGTTAATTCCCCTGTTATCTCTCTCAACAACACATGGGTTACACATTGTTAATTCCCATGTTATCTCTCTCAACAACACATTGGTTACACATTGTTAATTCCCCTGTTATCTCTCTCAACAACACAGGGCTACACATTGTTAATTCCCCTGTTATCTCTCTCAACAACACATGGGTTACAAATTGTTAAATCCCCTGTTATCTCTCTCAGCAACACATGGGATACACATTGTTAATTTCCCTGTTATCTCTCTCAACAACACATGGGTTACAAATTGTTAATTCCCCTGTTATCTCTCTCAACAACACATTGGTTACACATTGTTAATTCCCCTGTTATCTCTCTCAACAACACATTGGTTACACATTGTTAATTCCCATGTTATCTCTCTCAACAACACATTGGTTACACATTGTTAATTCCCCTGTTATCTCTCTCAACAACACAGGGCTACACATTGTTAATTCCCCTGTTATCTCTCCTCAACAACACATGGGTTACAAATTGTTAATTCCCCTGTTATCTCTCTCAACAACACATGGGATACACATTGTTAATTTCCCTGTTATATCTCTCAACAACACAGGGCTACACATTGTTAATTCCCCTGTTATCTCACTCAACAACACATGGGTTACACATTGTTAATTCCCCTGTTATCTCTCTCAACACATGGGTTTCACATTATTATTTCCCGTGGTAAATACTCTCTCTCTCTCTCTCTCTCTTACATGCTAAAATTATCCACTGACATTGTTACTTCCCTTGGTAACATTGTTACTTCCCTTGGTAAATACTCTCTCTCTCTTTCTGATTTCTCTCTCTCTCTCTCTCTCTCTCTCTCTCTCTCTCTCTCTCTCTCTTACATGCTTAAATTATCCACTCACATTGTTACTTCCCTTAGTAAATACTCTCTCTCTCTCTGATTCTCTCTCTCTCTCTCCGATTCTCTCTCTCTCTCTCTCTCTCTCTCTCTCTCTCTCTCTCTCCTCTCTCTCTCTCTCTCAATTCTCTCTATCTTGACCTTACATGCTAAAATTATCCATTCACATTGTTACTTCCCTTGGTAAATACTCGCTCTCTCTGATTCTCTCTCTGATTCTCTCTTCCCTCTCTCTCTCTCTCTCTTGTATCAATGTCTGTCTATCTATCTGTTTGTCTATCTATCTGTTTGTCTGTCTATCTATCCATCTGTATATCAAATTTTAACTTGCATGTATTTGTTTTATTTAATTTTTTAGGTGGAGTTAGCCACTGGTGAATTTCCATATAAAAATTGTAAAACAGATTTTGAAGTTTTAACAAAAGTTTTACAAGAAGACCCTCCACTCCTACCTCCAGGAGCAGAATTTTCTCACGAGTTTTGCTCATTTGTTAGAGATTGGTATGTATCAAGAACTTATTTTATCAGTTTCATTTTCGTCATAAATTCCACAAGTTTCTTTGTTTATAAATTTTATTGAAGTTGTAACCACTGCGGTAGCTTAGTTGGTAGAGGGTTTGCTCCATAAGTGGGAGGTCATGGGTTCGAACCCCGGCCGGGTCTGACCCAAGACTTGAAAGTGGGTAGTGGCTGTTCTTTCGCTAAGCACTCAGCATTACGAAAGGAACGTCACGGTTCTTTCGGATGGGAACTTAAAATAAACGAGGTCCAGTGTCATAGCAGGCGAGGCACGATAAAGAACCCTGCTGTATAATGCCATCAGCGCAATGTACAGGCAAAATTTCTGCACTTTCGCCTATAGCTGGTGACGTATCGATGTAAGTGAAATATTCTTGACTGGGACATTAAACACCATTACTCAACTCAACTCATTGAAGTTGCAAGTTACTTGGATGGGGAACTCCTCATAGTGTTTGTACGGGACAATTATTCTATTGGCAATGGAATCGCATAAAGTGACGTTTTTCCGTAATAACAAGGTTTTTTTCAGGAATATTTGACGTAAACGTTATCCATTTCATTCTGCACAAATCTTAAGAGGTATTGATCACATGGTGCACTGGTGAGTTCCATTTGATCAGTTTCATAGGAGGCAGTAGGTTCATTGCCATTCTAATATTGAAGGCATCACGTTATTTGTTTTTATTTACTCCATAAATTTCATATGAGTCATTGGTTTCATTGTGATTTTAAGCGTTAAAGGAGTCACAAGATTCTGTGACTCTGTTAATTTCTTAGGAGTCAATGGTTTCTTTGATGTTGTAAATATTGAAGGTATAACAAGTTCTTTGTTTCACTCTTTAAATCTTGTAAGAGTTGGACCCAGGCGGTGAGATGCATTGTGATCGGTAAGCATGCACTTTAGACCACTCGACCATCAAGGCCCCCCCCCCCCCCCCCCCCCCCCCCCACTCAGGTCATATCGTAGTGTGAGAAAGTTTGTCAGTTCGTTTGGCGAAGATCGGTGGTTTTCTCTGGGCACTCCAGTTTCGAGTGACTTAGGTGTTACTTTTACGGTGTTGTCATAGGCAGTGGCGGCGGCATGTCAAAATGTGAAAGTTTATGTTAAAGTAATGTATTTTCTACTTGATTAAAAACTAACCAGGCGATACATTTAAATTCATAGAATTCTTGTTTGATATCATGCTTTAATTTGCATATTAAATGATCGCAGAATTTTTTTCATATCTTCTCCCTCTTGCAAATATACAAGAATACCAAAGTTTAAATCAGGCCAAATTTTTCCCAAATTTCAAATATTGTAATTTGAGTGAGCTTCCATGTATTGTTCATCATAGTTAATTTTATTTAATTTTACCCACTTTATTATTTCAGCCTAACAAAAGACTACAAAAAAAGACCAAAGTACAAAAAATTATTGGTAAGGTCATAATTTATGTACAGTAAAACCTTTTTCTGATGTCTTCCAAAACTGTGCCACCCTTCTTATCACCACAGTAAAACCTGGTTATGATGTCCCTCAATAACTGTGCCACCCTTCTTATCCCCACAGTAAAACCTGGTTATGATGTCCCTCAATAACTGTGCCACCCTTCTTATCCCCACAGTAAAACCTGGTTATGATGTCCCTCAATAACTGTGCCACCCTTCTTATCCCCACAGTAAAACCTGGTTATAATGTCCCTCAATAACTGTGCCACCCCTCTTATCCCCACAGTAAAACCTGGTTATAATGTCCCTCAATAACTGTGCCACCCTTCTTATCCCCACAGTAAAACCTGGTTATAATGTCCCTCAATAACTGTGCCACCCTTCTTATCCCCACAGTAAAACCTGGTTATAATGTCCCTCAATAACTGTGCCACCCTTCTTATCCCCACAGTAAAACCTGGTTATAATGTCCCTCAATAACTGTGCCACCCTTCTTATCCCCACAGTAAAACCTGGTTATGATGTCCTCCAAAAACTGTGCCACCCTTCTTATCACCATAGTAAAACCTTGTCATGATGTCCTCCAAAAACTGTGCCACCCTTCTTATCACCATAGTAAAACCTGGTTATAATGTCCCTCAATAACTGTGCCACCCTTCTTATCCCCACAGTAAAACCTGGTTATAATGTCCCTCAATAACTGTGCCACCCTTCTTATCACCACAGTAAAACCTTGTCATGATGTCATAAAACCCAAGGTGTAATCGAGACACAAAGTGGTCACTGTGATTATAATACCCCATGTGTAATCGAGACACAAAGTGGTCACTGTGATTATAATACTCATGGAGTAATCTGAATGCAGACAAAAGTAGAATTATTTGTGTGCTGGCAAAATGTGCTAAAGAATTAAGTTTTTGATTACACAAAGACAGTGATATTAATTTATTGTATGAGACATTGCCCTGGAAGTAAGTTTGAAGTGACTTATGGTTCACTGAAAAAACAAAAACAAAATGTATGATGTGTTTATGATGAAAGTTTATTTCATGTTATTTTATTCTTATGTTGTTACAGGAACATCCATTTATTAAAATATTTGAAGCCACAGAAATAGATGTAGCTGCGTGGTTTAAAAGAACAATGGCTTATTATTCAAAGTCATGATACAGGTATTGTCTTATTATTCAAAGTCATGATACAGGTATTGTCTTATTCAAAGTCATGATACAGGTATTGTCTTATTTTTCAAAGTCATGATACAGGTATTGTCTTATTATTCAAAGTCATGATACAGGTATTGTCTTATTATTCAAAGTCATGATACAGGTATTGTCTTATTATTCAAAGTCATGATACAGGTATTGTCTTATTTTTCAAAGTCATGATACAGGTATTGTCTTATTATTCAGTCATCATACAGGTATTGTCTTATTTTTCAAAGTCATCATACAGGTATTGTCTTATTATTCAGTCATCATACAGGTATTGTCTTATTTTTCAAAGTCATCATACAGGTATGGTGTTATTATTCAGTCATGATACAGGTATTGTCTTATTTTTCAAAGTCATGATACAGGTATTGTCTTATTATTCAGTCATCATACAGGTATTGTCTTATTTTTCAAAGTCATGATACAGGTATTGTCTTATTATTCAGTCATCATACAGGTATTGTCTTATTTTTCAAAGTCATCATACAGGTATGGTGTTATTATTCAGTCATGATACAGGTAGGGTCTTAGTTACTGAGTACATAGTGTATTGGTTTCTCTGTACGTCAATCTTAGTGTTCCTCAGAAATGGTTTCTGTTATTAGCTCACCTGAGCTGAAAGCTCAGATGAGCTATTGCTATCCATCTTCGTCCGCCGTGCGTCGTCCGTCGTGCGTCGTGCGTCGTCCGTTGTGCGTAAACTTTTCACATTTTAATCTTCTCCTCGAAAACCACTGGGCCAAATTTAATGAAACTTAGTAACTATCATGCCTGGGTGAAGCCCTTTCAGATTTCCACAAATAAAGGAGTTACGTCCCCTTGGGGCCCCATAAGGGGGGAAATAGTGAAAAACTTTAAAAAATCTTCTCCTCTGAAAGTACAAGAGATATACCTTAGTTATTTCACTTATAACATTCTTAGGTCATCTAGTTTTAGATTTGCACAAATGGTAGCCATGGGGCCCAAAATGGGGAAATGGCAAGGCTCTAAGAGGGGAAATTGCTAAAAATTATATATTTGTCACTATATCTTGAAAACTATTAACTTTTTGTATAGGCATGTACATCAGAATATTTTAGGTATTGATATGACGATCATTTTGATATATGGTTCAAGGTCCTACATTCAAAGGTCAAGGTCACAGATGCAAAAGAAGACTTAAATTGCCAATTATCTTGAAAACTATTAACTTTTTGTATAGGCATGTATATTAGAATATTGTAGGTATTGACATGACGATCATTTTAATATATGGGTTAACGTCATATGTTGAAAGGTCAAGGTCATAGCTGCAAAAGAAGACTTAAATTGCTTATTATCTTGAAAACTATTAACTTTTTGTATAGGCATGTTTATTGGTATATTGTAGGTATTGACATGACAATCATTTTGATATATGGTTCAAGGTCATAATGAAAGGTCAATGTCACTGCTTAAATTGCTAATTATCTTGAAAACTATTAACTATTTGTATAAGCATGTATATTGGAATATTGTAGGTATTGACATGACAATCATTTTGATATATGATTCAAGGTCATATATTTAAAGGTCAAGGTCACAGCTGCAAAAGAAGACTACAGTTACTTTATGCATATTAGCTGCTTATTAATGAAATGTGACTGAATATTTCTGATTAATTTTTTTTATAGTTCTTGCGTTTCTTTAAAGTTTCTGTACTTGAAATATTGTCTATTGCACTTTGCAAACAATTTTGGAGATATTCTCAGGTGAGCGTTAAGGCCCATGGGCCTCTTGTATTTTCAAAACATTATCAAACCAATAAGGAATGGTTGTAGTAGTTAATATGTTGTAATTTTGCTTATTGGTACTCCAGTTTCCCCTACATTTCAAATTTGATAGTGTAAATACAAGTGGAATAATCTTGATTGGAGAGATAACATTAATTTTTGATGTGGAGTTTTAACTAAGTGGTTTGAAGTTACACATTTATAGATAAAAAGAACCATGGTTTTGATTCAAAGCTTGGCTGCATGATCTGTGTGTAAATCTTGGCATTTGAAAGTAAATAATGTAACATATGGACAGCATCTTACCTAGTAGCCAAAAACCGGTCCATTTCTACACAAATAATGTAATTTTTAGCAGTATTTTACCTTTTCAAGTTTAAATGCTTTAATCCCTGGGTGCTTATTGCCACGTCACTTTAAATTTTGTTCAATTCTTGATTGTGTAATCAAAGACCTGAATATTTTTTGTGAAAAAAACTGAAATGGTATTGCAGATCAGGGTGCCCTGCATTGTATAACATGTAAATTTTCCAAGTTACAATTTTTTTTGTTTAAGAAACAACTGATTTAAAAGGGCCACATGTATATAAGATAGCTAAATAAAAAAAGTTATGCTACTATGTTATATATATACATGTATGTATTTGATAATATATTGTTTGTTTTTTTTTTAAATTTATTGTATAATTCTTCTTATTTTTCAGCAGTTACAACAGAACAGATGAAAGTAGATTTTACTCATTTTTGTTTTCGTCATGTATTTAAAGAAACATTTTATAAACAGTGCTGGGCATTGTTTAAATCAATTTTTATTTTTGCCATATATCACATGATGGAAAGACAACATTTTTATTTAACATGACAGTAAGGATAGTTAGTGGAATGTATGACAGGAAAATCATTTAAAACCTTTTTTTTTTTTTTTTTTTTGCTCTGTGATTGATTCTCCTTAGTTTTAAACCATGGAATATACTATTATTGAAAGGGTAAAACAGAAACTCATTGTAAACTGTTTTTTCCTGTGATGGATTCTCCTTACTTTTGAAACATGGAATATGCCATTTTTGAAAGGATATAACAGAAGCACATTGTAAACCCCTTCTCCTGTGATGGATTCTCCTTAGTATTGAAAAATAGAATATGCCATTATTAATTGGGTATAACAGAAACCACATTTTAAACCCTTTTTCCTGTAATGGATTCTCCTTAGTATGGAAACATGGAATACAACATTATTGATTGGATATAACAGAAACACATTGTAAACCCTTTTTTCTGTGATGGATGCTCCTTACTATTGAAACATGGAATATGCCATTTTTGAAAGGATGTAACAGGAGCACATTGTAAACCCCTTTTCCTGTGATGGATTCTTCTTAGTATTGAAACATGGATTACGACATTATTGAAAGGGTAAAACAGAAACACATTGTAAACCCCTTTTCCTGTGATGGATTCTCCTTAGTATTGAAACATGGAATAAGACATTATTGAAAGGGTAAAATAGAAACACATTGTAAACCCTTTTTCCTGTGATGGATTCTCCTTAGCATTGAAACATGGATTACGACATTATTGGTTGGATATAACAGAAACACATTTTAAACCCTTTTTGCTCTTGATGGATTTTCCTTAATTTACAACCATGGTTACGCCATTATTGCAAGGATATAACCAAAAAAGACTTTTTCTTTATGATGGCTTCCTTTTGGACTTTTGGACAAGTCATCATTTTAAGGGTTTGGGAAGATTTTTATTGTTATGTTTTAAATTTCTACAGTTGAAGTCCCTAATATTTCAGTTAATCCACATGGATCTGAATGGATTTCTCTAGTCTCATAATTCCCCTAGGTTTGTAAAGCCTTATTCTAAATTTTTGAGCCTTATTAGTACTCTTGAGTTCGTGAAGCTGAATGAGTACTCTGAGTTTGTGCAGTCTAATTGGTACTCCAGTTTTTTGTAGCCCAATGAGTGTTCTTGATTTCTATAGCCTTGTTTGTACTCTAGGTTTCTGAAGCCTTATGAGTACTTTGGGTTTGTTTAGCTTATGAGTACTATGGCTTTGTGATGCCTAATGAATACTCAAGGTTTGTGTAGCGGAAAGAGTGATCTTAGTTTTTACAGCCTTAGTACTCTGGGTTTCTGAAGCCTTATGAATACCCCAGGTTTTTGTTGTCTAAAGAGTGATCTTGGTTTCTATAGCCATAGTACTCTGGGTTTGAGTAGCCTTATGGGTACCCCAGGTTTGTGTAGCCTTATGGGTACCCCAGGTTTGTGTAGCCTTACGAGTACCCCAGGTTTGTCTAGCCTTACGAGTACCCCAGGTTTGTGTAGCCTAGTAAGTGATTTTGGTTTTATAGCCTTATAAGTACTCTAGGTGTCTGTAGTTTATGAATACATAAAGATATAAAGTTTAGAAATTTATTACTTCTTATTCTCAATTGTCTCGTATAGCTGTTTGAAATACAATTACATGTGTGGCAGCTGAGCAGTACATGCCCCATTGGACTGCTTGTGCTTCCAGTCTATAGATTTAGATAAGAAAAAAATATTTATTATAACAAATAATTGTGATATTTTCACTGCTTCACTAACATACTGTTTTTCCCATGTATGTTCTCTTACCATCGAACTCCTACTGCTGTAGTATGTTGTCGGAAATTTTTTTAATTATCCTGTTATTTAAGTTTGGTATTTATTGCTTCAGATTTATGACTTTTTTTCCAAATTGTGAAATTATGATCACATGAAATGGCCAAAAAAAAAAAAGAAGAAGTTCAGTCCTAGTTGTAGCTAATATTGATATGACTTTTATAAATTTTGTATAATGTTTCAAGAGTTATTTTGATTTGTTGAGCCAAATGCATTAAGTCCAGTCAATGTAAATTTGTAAATTTTTACATTAGTTTTTTGCTACAACTTGCATCAATAAATTTTTACATTGGTTTTGTTTTCAGAAAAATTGGTATCAGTATTTAACAAAGGTCTTATTTTGCTAATATTTGTCTTTGAGTAATTTTTTCATTGGCATTATTATTATTATTATTATTTTTTTTTTTTTTGCAAAAAAATATTGCATCAACATGAGAAAATACAATTCTTATTATACCATTGAATTTGAAAAAATTTGCTGCGTTTAGACTGACAGTCATCTGATAAAGCAAAACCTAAAAGTACGCACTTTATGAAACTATTCAGACATGAACATTTTCCCGTATTTTACAGTATTGTTGAGTATACACAGTGTCATTTTCTGAAAAAATAGTATATACCTGTCAGGATATAAGAGTTGAGTTGAGTAATGGTGTTTAACGTCACAGTCAAGAATATTTCACTTATATCAAGACGTTGCCAGCTATAGACAAAAGTGCAGAAATTTTGCCTGTGCATTGCGCTGATGGCATTATACAGCAGGGTTCTTTATCGTGCCATGCCATGACACGGGACCTCGTTTATTTTAAGTTCCCATCCAAAAGAACCATGACTTTAATTGGTAATGCTGAGTGTTTGGCAAAAGAAGAAAAGTCACTTCCCACTTTCAAGTCTTGGGTCAGACCCAGTCGGGATTCGAACCCATGATCTTCCCACTTACGGAGCGAGCTGTCAGGATATAAGCGAGATTTACATGAATGAGCCACATTGAACTATTATTTTATCTCATTTTTTTGAGATATTTGCAGAATACAATATTAATATGAATATTACACTATGGATAAAAATTACCTGCATTTAAAGCAATAAATAGAATGAATGTCTCCTTTCAGTAAGTTGTTTTGAAAACAAATACAAAATAGTTCAATGTGTAATGTAATGAACAACGGAAAAAAATCTTTGAAATATTCTTGTATTTGATTGTAATTTTTCTATGAATGGTATATATGTGATTCTAATTTGTAAGGTCTTAAAAACAGAAATAATCTTTGAAAGAATGTAAAAGAAGTTAAACACAATTTGTTCAGTTTTGTGAATTCTGGAAAACACATCATTTTCTGAAAAGTTTTAGAATTTCATTCTGAAATTTCGTTAAACTATGTTGAAAATTTTGTTTTTTTGTTAGGTCCTTGAGAGAAGTTTTTGTTAAAAAATCTTAAATTTTTTTTCTGATTTCTCTGTATCAACCATATTGAGTGGTTAAGTTTACGAGTTAAATTTTTCTGTATAGATAGTACAGAGGAATGTAAGTTAAAACATGAAAAGTACTTGAAATTAACCTGAAACCACTGTCCACCTTTTCACACACACACACACACACACACACACACACACACACCACACACACACATTTAATAAGACTTTGTTATATGGGAGTTGAAGGGTTTCATCTAAGATTTATAATTAAAAAACCTTTCAATTGCTAGTCGTTCTGTGTTCTTATAAAATATGAAATAAAACTGATTTTGTGCTAGTTTGTGTTTTTATTTTTATATTTTTTTTATTTGCTGTGTGTTTGTGTGTGTGTGTGTGTGTATGTGTGTGTGACCTTAATAAAAGCCTAGGACAATCAACTTTGAAAATTTGGTAAAACTTCATCCAAGTTCCAAGCTTATTTGATTTATGATGAGATATTCACAGGGGTTGATGGTATACCAATTTGCAAACTTGGTAGGCTTTTGGCATATGCTGTCCATGTTGAGTTTCAAGCTTCTACACATTTGGATTTATAATAGAGTTGTTTGGAACAGTTTCAATTACTAATGTTTATATTATATAGAGTTAAGATTTTTTTGTCTCTAAAAGATGCTCATAAATGTTGAATTCAA
>JARBDR010000702.1:0-38810 GCA_029721355.1 Tegillarca granosa | reverse complement strand
AGCCTGTCACGTGGTGAACCAGTCGATTTTCTCTTCAAGCTTCAGAGAGGAAACATGGTATCAGAATTCAAGTCTTTAATTTGAACCGGTCGGGGTTCGAACCCACGACCTCCTGCTTCGGTGGTCCGATGTGCCTACATGTAAGGGTATATATATAAATTACTTAAGATCAAAATGCTCGCCATCTCCGGTTGATTGGAAATGATCAAATGAGTTTAGAGAGATAAAATTAAAGTAATCTGTTTTTTCTTCATAAAAAATGTAATTGGATTAACTCATAGTTAAATTTTATTGCTAGGTAACATTTTAATAATATTTCATATTTTCAGGTAACAAATAATTCATTATCAATATTTCTTGTAACATTTTATTAACTCATAATTCATATTTTATATTTTCAGGTAGCATTTGATTAAATCATCATTCATATTATATTTTCCGGTAACATTTGCAAACACTCATAGTTAATATATTTTATCTTCAGGTAACATTTGATTAACTCATAATTAATATTTTACATTCTCAGGTATAAATGATGTCTTTTGTTTAATAATAACCGAGTGATTTTTTAACTGGAAACGGGAAGGCCTTACAGGTTGCAGTCACTTCAATATTACCAACAAACCATCTGTCGAAGCATCCTCCACAATAATCAGCGCTGAAACAGAAAATTGATATACATGTAGTTCATTTCGCCTCAGTAAAAAGGATTTTGATTGGTTAGACCTTTTCTGTTATTTAATTGGCTATAAGTGACGTCATGTTATCATAGACGACATATAGAGACTTAATTTGTATTCTTACACCACAGCGATGCATTTGCTTGCTTTGATTGTAAAAATATTGAATGCGTTGATTTTTGTTAACACATTATATAAATGACGTTATAAGATATGAAAACAATTTAATTTGTGTTAGGATTGGACATTTGGATTTGCAAATAAATCATGATTCGCGTGTGCAAAGTGTTTCTTTCTTTTAAAAAATTACATTTTAAAAAAGAAAAAATAATTTTCATTTAGGAAATATGTTTTTGGGAATGTTGATTTAGGATATCATTCTTAATATCTTTAACGCACGCTTTCATTGAATACATGATTAGAAAACAAATGCACGAACCACAACCAAACATTATACACCACCTGCATAGTTAACCATATCCGGATCGATAGGATTGGCTTGGATTGGATAACATAGTCCATATCGCGAAAGTTAATAGCCGCGAATAAAAGTCGGTTTACAGTATATATATATATACTGTAAACCGACTTTTATTCGCGGCTATTAACTTTCGCGATATGGACTATGACTGATTTTTTTTAACTACTTCCGTAAACAAAATGTTGCGTAAACAGTAGTATATACATCGTATGTACTAGTATACTAAGCGATATTAATCCGATAACGAATTTAATAAACAAGTGATTTATACTCACTAGCGTTTGGCGTTTTTGTATTGTTTAAGCTCATAACATTTTATTATTACTGGTGGTCTTAACCATGTCGGTTGTACAATGGCTTCAAAAATCGAAAACTGGATCAAATGTACCATAGACACTAGAAAAATGTTTAGAAATATGTGTTCCTGATCCAAATGATGAAACAAACCACAGAAAACTGCTGATGTGCAGTATGCCAATTCAGAAGTTTTAAAAGTTTTGTCAACTTCATTTTGTATAATACCGTTTTTGATAACAAGTTCGCGACGATTAACTTTCGCGATTATTTTGCTCTCGCGAAACACGCGAAAGTTAATAGCACGCGAATAAAAGTTGGTTTACAGTATATTTATATATATATATATGAAGTTATAAGAAACGAATATATTTTTTTGTTTTAGGTTTAGACATTTTGCATATAAAACATAATTCGCTTGTGCAAAATGTTTCTTTTATTTTTACATATAAAAAAAAAACAAATTTATTTAGGAAAAATGATTTAAGTTTTCATTCTTAACATCTTTAACGCACGCATTCATTGAATACATGATTCGAAAATAAAATGCATGAACCACAGCCAAACATTGTACACTACCTGCATAGTTTACCATCTCCGGATGAATAGGATTCGCTTGGATAGGATAACTGGTGTTTTAAGCCGCAGGAATGATTCTTTACCTTATATCGACTTGCTCATTTTTGGACGCATGAAGAAAACCTGAGTACCAGGAGAAAACCACCGAACTTTCTTACACCAATTTTTTTCAGATTCAAAACCAAGATGTGTGTGGCGTTGTGATTGGTCAGCGCGCTATAGACAATACGGCTTACAAGTCCCTTGTTTTTCAGAAGAATTATAAACGACTAGATAATTGTTTCCAATTAAATTAAAGACAGTAAGCTTTTACAAAAATATATAAATTTAAAAATTACAATTCTTTTATTCCTGTTGTCACGTCTTACAAATTTCAACATTTACAAAAACTTGTTTTACTTACAAACATCTTGCCCAAGGTATTTGTGGACACTGAGAAACCTGACACGGATTTAAATAACAGTACACCCTTTCGAGCCATGGTGGACAAATACTACCTATATAAAATACATAAATAAGACATTGATAAGAGCTGAATAGGACTTCTAGCAACTATATACAAAATCGGGCAACTATAGGAAAACGGACAACTTTATAGGGAATCGAGTAACTCATCAAATGTGATCCGAAATTTTCTCTTACTCCAACACAGTTAATGTCTGCCGGGTGTGTGTAGGGTCAAAATAATTTCTATATAAAAAACACATTTTTTCTATACCGGCTGGTGACAAAATATAGACATTGTTCTCACCTGACATACAGCTTCCAGGCATACAACAAACAAGTGTGGACTACAACAAATAATGTTAAGTATTCCTCGACCATTGTTTAACAATTTTGTGATAGTGATAAGGTGTGCCGACATTGTCCTGTCCTCGGTGTCTACGATAGTCCTTTCCCAACATTTGCTAAATGGACATATTAGTAGGTCACAGTGTTTTAATAATATGTGGTTATCAGATTTCATTATGTTTAAGCCTATAGATTGATAATTTTATGAAAGCTATAAATTGCTAGTTCGCAATAAAATAAAAACAGATAAGGACAAAGAATATTCAGTTTTATATATCTTTTCGATGCTCTTCAAAATAGGGTGAAGGTCACGGAAAAACCTAATTTTGTACTTCTGTCGTTTTTATGGTATTGTGCTTTTTGAATTTAAATGTAGCTTTTTTTAATTAAAAAGCTATAAATTGAAAAAAAATATTATAATTCACTCAACCACTTAAGACCAAATATAAATTTAAAACCCCTTCTTGAACTTTTAGTAAATTGTGTGGGCCCCTTTTTGTTGTAGGCTGTTATACGTGTGTGTGTGTGTGTGTGTGTGTGTGTGTGTGTGTGTGTGTGTGTGAATTACCTGGCGGAGCAATAAAGACCGATGCCGCAACACCTGCAATAAATTATAAGCATTATTAACATCATCTTAATCTATCTATTCAATAGAATATACTCATATAACCATACGCCTGCGGTTATGTTTCTTTATTTTATTTACTATAAAATGTTCACCAAACAAAAATTACTGAAAAATACAGATGCACTAGTCCTCTCATATATATTATATATATATATATATTATATATATATATATATATATATATATATATATATATAATATATATAGTATATTGTCCTTCTCTTCGACATACATAAACTTAAAAGAATAACATCAAATAGAAAAACTAAATGCCTAAATCATGAAGGTTGGTTTTTTTCAGCTCATTGTATTCGACCCGGCCGGTATGTAAAAGTGTTATGGTTATGGCCCAGTAGTACTTTAACCAGTACTAATAACGTCAAAAGGCATATAACCTTTATCTTTTAGATATGAATCTGACAAAACGGAAATATCTTTTGTCTCACACTGATAATGTCACTCCATCTGCCAAACCCCAATCCCCAAAACCTTTTGAAAAGCAAATAAATGAATTGATTAAAAAAAATTCTGAAATAAAAAATGAACATTTAATATAAGAAGATTCTGGAATGTAAAATATAAAAGGTGAGATAATGTTTTATGTTACATCAGCAATTTTTCAGTATTTTCTGACGTGACATTTTTTTTAATCTCGTGGATAAACATTAACAAAAGATCATTTGGTGCTCAGCATAAAAGAGTTTCTCATCTGAATTGGACCATCGCGGTAGCTCAGTTGGTAGAGTGCTCACTCCTTAAGTGGAAGGTCGTGGGTTCGAACCCATGAGATGAAAGTGGGTAGTGACTGATCTTTCGCTTTTACGAAATGAAAATCACAGTTCTTTCGGATTGGAACTTAAAATAAACGAGGTACCGTGTCACGTTAGGCGGATGCGAATCTAAATGACATTATAACCAACCAATCAACCAATAGATTATTATCTCCAGTTTGAATGAAAATTTAATCTTATTTGTCTGTATTAAATCTCCAATCAGATTCTAAAGCAACTGAAAATGACGCCCCTAACAATGCGAGAATAGCGGGAACAGAATTGAATGTTCGCGAATTAAAATCACTACTCAAGTCTAAAGAAGGCGCAAAATCAACTAAATTATATTCTTACGGATTCAGCCCCGCAAAAGTAAACCACTGTCGGCTTCGACGTTGATTGAGTGCAATGAACAAGCATCGTTTTGATTATAGATTTATCCTTAATAAAATGTGCAATTACTGCCCAAATAAAACCAAAGAAAATAAGCAACTATTTGATATAGTGTTTTCTTATATTAAAGCTAGGAAACGGTTCAACTGAAATATCAATTTTTTTGTATATAATCTATGCACCTTAGTGTATATAGTTATTTTCGTTATTTGTTATTTAATGCAAAAAATGTGTTTTATTGAATATAAACTGTTTCTGATGATAGTTATTACATGCCACATTTCGTATGAACTTGTGTGAATGTGTGTAGGTGTGTTGCATTTTTCTTTTGAGAAAAAGCATGTTTTAGTCAGTGTGGCTGTTTGTAATCCTCGTTAATTAAATAAAGTATTAAATAAAAATTGAATGAAGTTAAAAAATAATAATAACACAAGAATTTCAATAAATAAATATATATTGAAGCTTTTAAGAAGATTTTTAACACAATTTTGTGACAACGCAATACTCACCTATTGTCACTAATCCTAATAACAAATACTTCATGATGTATTTTCTACTGAGAAGCAGTTCCGTTAATAAAATTCTTAATGCAGTATTATATATATATTATGTGCACATAAATAATTGTCAGTTGTAAACTACTTTCATTTTTAAAATAATAAAAAATGACATAAAGTCATCATTGTTTTCTTTTAATTAAAGGAAATATTACTTTTAATTTTCGTCAATCAGGAGATTTATACCATGTTTTTTTTTTAACTTTTAAGATTTTATGATGATCCACGAGTGACAATTTGAAATGGCATTAAAAAAACAAACGTATCAATAGAAAATCTTTGGCCTCATATCAGTAACAAAACAATAAGAAAACCATTATCTTGAATATTTTATATCTGACTGTATTACACACCAAATTCACACGTTCATGTTTGTCATATATGTCGTTTATTGTTTTGTTATGCTCTCTCTCTCTCTCTCTCTCTCTCTCTCTCTCTCTCTCTCTCTCTCTCTCTCTCTCTCTCTCTCAAACACACACACACACCTTTTCAGTGGCTTAGTGGTAGAGAGCGGGATAAGCTTCCACCGGGTCATAAATGAGACTTTAATATTTTACAAATAACTGCTTTGTCCGCCTCTCTCTCTCTCTCTCTCTCTCTCTCTCTCTCTCTCTCTTAAAATCAAATATTTACATAATTAATATTTTGTACCTTGTGAACCATTGTCAGCACTCACTAGTTCATAGCTTCAACTTCAGTATAGAACGTGCCACTTGTGTGACATAACAACTAATGACGTAAGAATACACAACATTTGTAAACAGATGTCGGAGACTTCCTGATCTACTTATAAAAAAACACAAGTCAAATTCACATATTTATGTTTATACGTAAACTTTTAAAAATATCGCAAGAACGCGATAAACTAGCATAATGGAGAAAATAGCATTATTTAATTGTGTATATATTGCCAATTAAATACGTGTTAGAATTAGAACCTATTTTCCGTTTTTAAAAATTTGGCCCGAAACTTTCACATGTACACCGAGTCTGTAAAAAAAAAATACAATCGTACGAAGGTTAAAGAATTGGTACATCATGATTTTTATACATAGTTTATTTTATCATTTTACACAAGGAATATGCCAAGAATTGAAAATATATGAATTCACTTCGTGTTTGGTAACGTATATGAGGGTATGAACGCTAGTAAATCCCGCGTAAATTTGGCATAATCTGCGAACACTGAGGTCAATTCTTAAATATACTTTTTTTCACGATAAATCAAAAGATAGGGAAAAAAATATATGTCATTATATACAATGACACTTATATTTATTTAGTTATTTATTAGTTATTTATTTATTTTATAACCATTTTAGTCCATTAACTAGATCCTATCCAATCTAAAAAGCTGCAGGATTGACTGATCGATTTAATCGGGTTTTACGTACCAGTCAAGAATATTTCAACTATTCCTGATGTCACCAGCTATAGGTGAAGTGGCAGATATTAAGAACGTTGCGGTGCGGTTAAGGCAATGTGCATGGGAGGGTTCTTTATCTACCACGCCAACTGTAACACGGGGCATTAGTTTTTAAGGTCTCCGTGTCTTTTATTTCTAAATGCTGAGTGCTTGGCGAAAAAAACAGTTAGTACAATTTGCAAGTCTTGGTCAGACCTGGTTGTGATTCTCCCACATACTCTACCAACTGAGCTACATTTGTAGTGTATTTTTACGTTATGATAATACATGTATGTACATCACAATTTGATCCTTTCATTAGAATATGTAACAGATGAAGGATTTTGAAACTTCGGTATATTGTTTTACTAAGTTTTTTAGATAAAGATTTCTTTAACTCCAGGAACTGAAATAGATGTGTTAGATGAAACACTACCATGGGAAGATGAAAAACAACATTTAACAATATAAATGCATTGAAAAAAATAAAGGTAGCCGCCTTCTGGCCATACATAGGGCTGATATGTATGTTTTGATGATACAGGTTATTTGGTTTTAAAAAGCCATATTATAACCATTGTATTATCTTGTTTTTAAGATAAATGTGTCATTTTTGTATCATATCAAGTATTGTTAATTTAATAGTTGTATCCCTTTGAAAGTTTTTAATCCTGGTTTTACTGAACTTTAAGTGTCACGCATAAGGCTCTTATTCGGGTATAATGCTATTAAATATGGTGAAATGAAAATTAATTAAATGTTCCAAACCAATGAATTTGCAACATTCTATGATCAATGTATTCCAAACATTATATTGATTTTATCGGAGATAGTTATATTGTTGTCATGACATAGTTTTCCTTGAACTTTTCAATTTTATATCAAGATGCAGTTAGAGAACATTTATCAATTTTCTAACCTTTTTGTATCATGTACATTTGTTAGTGAATACAAATAGGGTGTGTGTGTATATGTGGGTGTGTGTGTGTGTATATGTGGGTGTGTGTGCGTGTAAATGTGTGTGGGTGTGTGTGTGTGTGTGTGTGTGTGTTTGTGTTTGTGGGTGGTCTTGTAAATCATGGTTTTATCAATGTATCGATATAAGTGAAATATTCCTGACTGGACGTAAAACCTGATTAAATCAATCAATCTTATTCTTATTCTTTATCTAAAGCAATAGCTGGAAATATTGAATAGGTATGACAATAATGTATATTAAGAAAAATAAGCCCGGTTTTCAAAACCGAAATATTTTGCAACCATGTTATTGTTTGTAACCAGTCTATAGTAGCGGTTCCAAATGCTGATGCTGCATTTTTGCCCCATAATTGGCCATATATGCATCTGACCAAGACTTGAAGGTTGGTAGTGATTGTTCTTTTCGCAAAAAAAACAAAAAAAACAACTGTTGCATTTAGAAATGAAAGTCACGGGGGTCCTTTCAAAGGAAACCTTAAAATCCGATGTCCCATGTCACAGCAAGGGGAAGCATGTTAAATAAACCTTGCCCTAAGAGCGGTGCAAAGGTAAAAAATTCTGCATATTCGCCCATAGCTGGTAATGTCTCGATATAAGTGAAATATTCTTGACTTGACATAAAACCCCATTAAATTAAATCAAATCAAATTAACAAAAGATAGGAAAGGTTTGAATATGGGTTACATTGTGCCAAAATGTCACGAATTCAAATCAAGTTTGTATATTGGTCATGTTGATTTGATAAGTAGGTCAGTAGGTCAAATCATGGAAAAATACTTGTTTATAAGTTAAAGCCATAATTTTAGTTCAATCATCTTAAATTTAAATACAAAAGATAGGACAAGTTTGAATAAGGCTCATGTTGGGTCCGATAGGTGTGTCACCAAGTCGAATCATAGAAAAATCTTTTTAAACGTTATGAAAGCAACGGTATTGGTTAAATCTTCTTTGTCAACAAAAGGAAAGACAAATATATGTATCGGTCATGTTAGTTTAATGATATGTAGGTCACTAGGTCATATCACTGAAAACTTTGTAAACATTCTTTAAGCTGCAACTTTACATTTATCTTCTTCAAATATGTCTTGACAAAAAAAAGCTAAGCGAAGTTCAATAAATGACTATGATAGGCCACTATGTAGGTCACTTGGTAAAACAATATTGCACTAGTAGTCATAAATTTTTGTCTGATGTTTATCAAATGCATAGAGTGATCCTCTTGACAAATGATAAGTAAGACTCATATATGGGTGTTTATCTTTTCAGTAAATAGGTCACTAGGTTAAATCTGAAAACCTTGATTACAAGGTCTAATGCTTTTACAATTTAATTTCCTTTTCAAAAAGCGTTTTTGTCAGAAATAATATCAGAAAATCTCAGTCATAATTTATCCTCTAATAGATCACCTGGCCCCGTACCCCCCCCCCCCCCCAAAAAAAAAAAAAAAAAAAAAAAAAAAAAAAAAAAAAATCTTAACTTAAGTATCATTATCTCAAATCTAACATATTTGCAAAAAATAATAGATTTTTAGCTTACCTGGGCACAAAGTGTGATGGGTCCTTTGATTGTTATCCGTCATGTGTCAAGTTTTGATTGTTAACACTCTAGAGGCCACAATTTATATCCAGTCTACCTAAAACTTGCCCAAAGACATTCTCTAGACAAAAGCTAGCTCAAGTTTGTATATGAGTCATGTTTGGTCACTAGACCAAATTATAGAACAAGCTTATTAACGCACCTGAAGCCCAATTTTTTGTCAAATCCTCATCAAGCGTCCTCTAGCTTAAGTTCGTAAATGGGTCATGTTGGGTCAATAAGTAGGTGACTAGGTCAAATTATAGAAAAATGTTAACACTTTTGAGTCCCTAGTTTTAATCCAATCTTCATCAATCTTACTCAGAATACTCTTGACAAATGCTAGGTCATGTTAATATATAGATCATTTTGGGTCAATAAGTAGGTCACCGGGTTAAATTACTGAAAAAAAACCTTGTTAACACCCTCGAGACCCTGATTTTGTTCCAATCTTCATGAAACTTTTAAAAATTTATCCTTTTGACAAAAGATAGCTAAAGTTCAGTCATGTTCGGGTAATAAGGATGTCAATAGGTAAAATTAGAGAAAATCCTTTTAACACTCTTGAGATTCCCAATTTTTGTCTAATCACCATCAAACATGCCCAGAATGATTCTCTCGACAAAAAACTAGCTCAAGTTCTTTACAGATCATGTTGGGCCAATCAGTAGATCACTAGTTGAAGCTATGGAAAAACACCGTTAACACCTTTAAAGCGTCTTTGAACTTCTTCAGAATGATCCTCTTGAAAAAAAGCTAGCTAAAGTTCATATCTGAGCCATGTTGGGTCAATAAGTAGGTCACTAGGTAATTATAAGAAAAAACCCTTTAACATCCTAACAGCTATAATTTTATTCTAATCTTCTTCAAAGTTGCTCAGATTTATCCTCTTGACAAATCATAGCTCAAGTTTGTATATGGACAATGTTAGGTCAATAAGTAGGTCACTAGGTCAAATCATAGAAAACATTGTTAGCTGACCTGATACAAAGTGCCCAAGTGAGCTGTTGTAATCGTATTTGTTCATCGTGTGTCAACAATTTATTTTTAACACTCTAAAAGCCATCGTTTCAACTTTCATTAAACTTGCCCTAAATGGTCATAATGACAAAATCTAGGTAAAGTTTATATATGGGTTAATAAGTAGGATTATTAGATCAAATCATAGAAAAATCTTGTACACACTCTAAATTACATATGTTTTGTGAAATCTTCATATAATTTTATATAATAATGTCAAGAATGGACTTCATGACCAAAACTAGGCCAAGGTCATATATGGGTCATGTTGAATCAATAAGTAGGTCACTTTTAGTTTTTTCAAATTTGGCCAGGATGTTTAATTATATTTATGCATATGTATAAACTAGTGTAGAAAAACTGACATTATGTGTATTAAAATACTATATTATGATCTGACCAGTATGTTTCTATGGTTCTGCTTTCCCATATTCATTAGCAAATATGAGATCCAGAACAGATTAATTTGTCTGCTTACAATGTGTAAAATGTGAACTTTTGTGGTCCTTTTTTCCTCGTGTTTCATGTATAACGTTTCATTTTAAACACTCAAGAAGCCCCAGTTGTTGGCAAAGTTACCGTTGACTATATCAAGAAAAAGTATGTTTCAATATGAGCCATATTAAGTCAGAAAGAGGGTCTTTGGGTAAAAATCAGAGATAAACCTTGCTAGCACAGTTAATGTCACAATGTTTACAAAATACAGTCCTAAATCCGATGGTTTTAACAAAGTTAACAAAGTTTATATAAGACAGTTGTCTTCCAACTGTTTTATATGGCTGTGAGCTTTGGACATTAAAAAACTCTGATGTAGAAATTTTAAACAATTACAGCACTTTATTTCTAAACACATACAGGGGCTACCAAAAAGAACCAGGTCAGATATGTCAGAGAGCATGTTAGGTTTATTGCGTATAAACGCTGAAATAGACAAAAAGAAACTATTGTATTTACATAAACTATGTTGTTTTAATGTGAATATAAATACAAAGAAAATATTTCTACAACGATTGTATACCTATTGTGTTGATCCATCCAGAAAGCAATATGGATTCATTCCTGATATATGTAGTATCTTACATAAGTACACTTTGTCATCATACTTACTTCAGTATATTAAGGACTACTCGTTTCCAGATTTAAAACATTGGAAGGAAGTTGTATACAATGCCGTCTTTGTTTCTGAACGGTCCAAATGGACTTACAGACTAAATCAAAGTACTGATTTTATGCACTTCAAATACTTGCATAATAACATAGACTTGCTTCAATATGGACGTTATGTGAAAACGGACAACATCTTAATCTGATAAAATATATGGCAAAGCTATGGACAATTCCAGTGACATCTGTTTGAAAACAAATGCCAAATATGTGGAATGGTTTATAGGGACTTGTACGAACATATTACATGTAATTGTCTGGGTGTTGAACTCATCCGCGATCAGTTTTGGGAGGTTATTACGAACAACTTTGACATTTCATTAAATGCTGAATTATGCAGTTACAGCGACGAAAGTTTATACAGGATATTAATTGGAGCCAGACCAACAGCTATTTCGGACCAAGTGACATAAACACGTTTCACTTATACAGTTTTAATTATGTTCGTGCTTCATCAGCTCATTACTATAGACTTCTGACTGCATCAACACAATAGGTATATAACCGCTGATTATTATATCTATAAATTGTACATTTATTTATTTACTTGTTCTGTTTAATATTTAATATTTAAGTTATAATTAATTATTATCACTCTATATGTAAATATGATCACATTATAATCTCTATGAAAGAGGAAATAAAGAAATGATGATGATGAGCTGGTTGGTTGTTCGAAATTTTGCTTAATGTCGCTTCTGCAATTTTTCAGCAATTTTCGACGAGAGCAACTTAATTAACTTAAAGGGTTAAACTAAGAAAAAGTTCGTGAATGCGTCAGATGTTAGAGGGCAATTCATGGTCTGTCTCCTTCTAGTTAGAACACGACGTTAAAATGCTTTCAGAGTCAATACGGCGCAGACAAGTGTAACACTCCCCCAGTCGCACTGTCCCTAGGTCTGTCATTGATGAACCAGGCGAATCTCTGTTCTTTTAAAGCCAAGCATCAGAGAAGAAACATTGTCTCAGTTTTTTATTTGAACCTGTCGGGGTTCGACCCCAGGATCTGCTGCTCCCGAGGCGCGGTTCTATGTAAGGGTATATATATATATATATTATATATATATATATATATAATATATATATATATATATATATATATATATATATATATATTAACTAAGATACTAATGTTAATCCCAAGTGCTTCTGTTTGATTCAAATGTTCAGACATAAAATAAATTACTTTACTTTTCTTCATTAAACATAAATTTAATTAACTCATAGGTAAAATTTATATTATTAGGTAACATTTTAAAAATATTAAATTTTTCATGTAGCAATTAATTCATAATTAATAGTTCATGTTCTCAGGTAAGATTGATTAACTCATCATTAACATTTTTTATTTTCAGGTAACAATTGATTAATCATAATCAATATTTATATTTTCAGGTAACATTTGATTAACTCATAATACATATTTACATCCTCAGGTATAAATGATGTCCTTTGTTTAATAATAACCGACAGATTTTTTAACTGGAAAAGTGAAGGCCTTACAGGTTGCAGTCACTTCAATATTACCAACAAACCATCTGTCAAAACATCCTCCACAATAATCAGAGCTGAAACAGAAAATTGATATACCGATGTAGTTCATTTCTCCTTTGTAAAAAGTATTTTGATTGGTTAGACATTTTCTGTTAATAATTGGCTATAAGTGACGTCATGTTATCATGGACGACATAAAGTTTTGATTTGTATTCTTACACCACAGCGATGCATTTGCTTGCTTTAATTGTAAAAATATTGAATGCGTCGATTTTTTGTTAACACATTATATAAATGACGTCATAAGAAATGAAAACAATTTAATTTGCGTTAGGATTGGACATTTTGCAAATAAAACATAATTCTCGTGTGCAAAGTGTTTCTTTCTTTAAAAATTACATTTTAAAAAAGAAAAAAATATTTTCATTTAGGAAATATGTTTTTTGGAAATGTGATTTAAGATATCATTCTTAATATCTTTAACGCACGCTTTCATTGTATACATGATTCGAAAATAAATGCACGAACCCCAGCCAAACATTACACACCACCTGCATAGTTTACAATCTCCGGATCGATAGGATTGGCTTGGATTGGATAAATGGTGTTTTGAGCCGCAGGGATGCGTTGTTCTTAACTTTTATCAACATAGTCAGTTCTGGACGGACGGAGAAAACCGAAGTACCCGGAGAAAACCACCGAACTTCGACATATTTTCCTACACCTGAATCAGCCCCAGCATGATTCAAAACTAGGATGTGTGGGGCGCTGTGATTGGTCAGCGCGCTATAGACAATTCCGCTTCCAAGGTCCTTGTTTTTAAGAAAAATTATAAATACTAGATAATTGTTTCCAATGAAACTGAAGACACTAAACTTTTTAAGAAATAATCATTCTTTTACATGAAATCTGTTATCACGTTTACAAATTTCAACATTTACAAAAAATATATTACTTACAACATCGCGCAAAATGGTATTTGTGGACATCGAGAAAATTGACACGGATCTACAAAACAGTTCACCGTTCCGAGCCATGGTGGACAAATTCTACCTGTATAAAAATACATAAATAAGCCTGTGATAAAAGCGAAATAGAGCATCGGATAAGTATAAAGAGAATTGGGCAACTATAGAGGAAACCGGGCAACTATAGAGGAAAACCGGGCAACTATAGAGGAAAACCGGGCAACTATAGAGGAAACCGGGCAACTATAGAGGGAATCGGACAACTATAGAGGGAATCGGACAACTACATTAAACCTCATTAAATTCTGTCCGAATTATTTCCTGACCCTTTATGTCTGTCGGTTGTGTGTCGGAACAATTTCTATATCAAAAAACCCCAAGATTTTCGGATACCGACTGTTTCGGAAGGGGCGTTGCCACATATAGAATAGACACATTATCCTGGCACCAGATGAACCAGCCAACATACTTTATACCCCTTATGCGCCAGGCGAGGAAGCAGTATCTCAACTTTAAAGTTTAGTTATGAACCGGCCTGGGTTCGAAACCCCCGACCGCCCGCTCCCGCTTTTGAGGCGAATGCTGGGAGCCTCGATGTAGCTATTAAATTCTGAATAAGTACCCTTTGTCATTTTGTCCAATGACAGAGCATTAAATATGTTTTTTTTTTTTTAAGAAGTTAGACCTTTTTAAAATATATTTATTTATCTATCTTTTTGATCAATGATCCTAACATATAATTTTGTCTTTCCCCGTGTCTTGTTTGATTGTATATTTTATCATTTTATTGTTTCTTGTTCTTGCTTGCACTGGATACAAACATGATTATTTTTATGTTAAAAATGGTCTTTTTCAATAATTGTATATGTGAAAGTTGACCACAAGTTATTTTTTCATTTAAAAAGTTAAATTAATTACCTTGGTACCTGGGCACATGTTTGGTCGATTGATTGGTTGTTCTTTTACCTCGCATCAGCGCCACCTTTACCAATCGACCACCACGGCCTCGGGAACACATATATTGGTGAAACTGATGTTAGCAATTAGGTTCTCGAGGGTGTTTATATGACACGATCCTGATCTTAGCTAGGATTACTGTTGTCATGAACTTTATGCTATGTTTTCAGGTGTGTGTGTGTGTGTGTGTGTGGTGTGTGTGTGTGTGTGTGTGTGTGAATTGCATACCTTGCTGACCAAAAAAGGCCGATGCCGCAACACCTGCAAAAAATTATAAGCATTATAAATATCAACTTATTCTAACTATTCAATAGAATATACTCATTTACCATATTGTCATGTGCAGGATATTTAAATATTTCTTTTTGTAAAAATTGAAAATTCTACACATGACTATAGTCTTGCAGTTATGTTTATTTATTTGCTGACATAAAATGTTCAATAAACGAGAAATCATAACATTAACATTTATGTGTGGTGTGTGTGTGTGTGGTGTGTGTGTGTGTGTGTGTGTTAGAGATAAGGACTTTTTATATCTGAATTTGAATTTTCTTTCTCTTCACACAAAAAAACCTATAAAAATATCAACTCGTTTTGATAAAAATTGTTACAAAATGTAAAAGCTAAATACCCTTTTTTAAAAAGTCGAATGAATAAAATCGTTTCATATTTTAAGTCTAAAAATCGTAATTAGGTTATGCACAGCGTGTATCTTTTAAATCTAAATCGTACAAAACCTTCTAGATTTTGAAAGTATATCTAAAAATATCTGAAATCTCAAAATGATAATTCCCTCTCCATGCCCAAATCTACCAGCCCGCCAAAAACAAAAAAAACAAAAAAAAATTAATAAATTAATGAATAAATAAATAAATAATTAAATACTAGTAAATTAATTAAGGAAATTTCTATTAAAAATTAAAATCCAAGAAAGATTTCGGAATTTCAAATAGAAAAGGTTTTTAAGTTGGTTATATTTTACATTACATAAGTAAAATTTCAGCATTCGCATTCAGCATTTCAATTAATCTTGAGAATCAATATTAACACAGGTACAAAGGGTTGGTGAGCGTACAAGTGTTCCCGATCTACAATGTACTAGTGTGCAAGTGTTCCCGATCTACAATATACTATTGTGCAAGTGTTTCCGATCAACAATGTACTAGTGTGCAAGTGTTTCCGATTCTACAATGTACTAGTGTGCAAGTGGTTTCCGATCTACAATGTACTAGTGTGCAAGTGTTTCCGATCAACAATGTACTAGTGTGCAAGTGTTTCCGATCTACAATGTACTATTGTGCAAGTGTTCCGATCAACAATGTACTAGTGTGCAAGTGTTTCCGATCTACAATGTACTAGTGTGCAAGTGTTCCCGATCTACAATGTACTAATGTGCAAGTGTTTCCGATTAACAATGTACTAGTGTGCAAGTGTTTCCGATCAACAATGTACTAGTGTGCAAGTGTTTCCGATCAACAAATGTACTAGCGTACAAGTGTTCCCGATCTACAATGTTCTAGCGTTCAAGTGTTTCCGATCAACAATGTATTAACGTACAAGTGTTTCCGATTAACAATGTATTAGTGTGCAAGTGTTTCCGATCTACATGTACTAGCGTACAAGTGTTTCCGATCAACAATGTACTAGTGTGCAAGTGTTTCCGATCTACAATGTACTAGCGTACAAGTGTTTCGATCAACAATGTACTAAGTTGTTAGTGAAGCGTTTGATGATCTCAGTGTTAAAGCATGTGAAGCTACATGAGATAGGTCTAAAATTCAGAAAGAACTTGAGGCATTGACAGGGGAAAATAAAACAATTAAGGGAAGAAACTGTTGACATTCAAGCTAGGTCCATGAGGAAAAATCTTTTGTTTTTTTGGTTTGAAAGAGGATAAGGAAGAAAGTTGCAGGGACAAAGTCTTAAATTTCTGTGAAAATGTGATGGAAAAAGAGAATGCTAAAAATAGACTTGAAATTGACAGGGCACACAGACTGGGAAAATTCAATGTAAATAAAATCAGACCAATAGTAGTAAAATTTAGTAATTTACTCAGAGAGAAGAAGTCAGAAAAAAGGCAAAAGTTTTAGAAAAGACTAGTTATGCTTTTGGCCAACAATTTCCAAAGGAAATCCAGGAAAAGAGGAAAGCATTGATCCCTGTACTCAAGAAGGCAAAGGAAAACAACAAGAAAGCTTACATTGTGAGAGACAAACTATACATAGATGGAGAATTATACCAAGGGCCTAATACACAGGAAACGAGGACAGGAAACAAACAACAGAACGTGGAGGAACAACCCGAAGACGAGGAGGACATGATAGAAGCAGATATGGACGTGGTGAACAAAAAAACATGAATAGATTCGCTACATTAACATCAAGTCAGGGTATGGATATTATAGAAAATGTAGACCACACAGGAACTGCGAAATAACGTGTTCAAGAGGATATAAATATTCCCTCTACAAAATACTATGTTAAAGTTTTTATGTTGGAACGTTAATGGAGGGTTACGTGTCTCTTATGGTATTTATTATCTCTCCTGGTATACACTTGTATGTATTGTTAATTGCTTACTGTCTATTTGTTTGTAAATTTAATATCTAATAAGTTGTATTAATAACTTACGGAATAAAGTGAATTGAAAGTGTTTCCGATCTACAATGTACTAGCGTACACATTTTTCCGATATACACTAGCGTGCAAGTGTTTCCGATCTACAATGTACTAGCGTACAAGTGTTTCCGATCAACAATGTACTAGTGTGCAAGTGTTTCCGATCTACAATGTACTAGCGTACAAGTGTTTCCGATCAACAATGTACTAGTGTGCAATTGTTTCCGATCTACAATGTACTAGCGTACAAGTGTTTTCGATCTACAATGTACTAGCGTACAAGTGTTTCCGATTTACAATTTACAAGCGTGTATTTATTGTGACTGTTAGTGTGTTATCCGGAATGTCGCGGATAAACACTTCTGTTTATTGAGTCCATTTTACTGTTACCTAGCCAACCGGAAAGAACTTCCGGCAGTTGCGGTTAAACCCGCAATATCTCAGACAAAACATCGCAGATCGCTCAGTTTATTATACTGGTACCGAGCAAACCAATAACGGCCTACGGCAAAGAAAAACCTTCCTCTTGCCATCGATCGGGGTCTCATTTGGAGGATTTGGAGGCTAACACTTCAACCACTAGTCCGCCGTGGTTCCATAAAATAGAAAAGAGATATTTGCTACATTTAAAATGTGCTTTGTAACGCGCGACCACACACACGAAAAGTTCATATTCTAAAGTTAAAATGACACCCCTAACAATGCGAGTTGAGCGGGAATAGAATTGAATGAAGAAAAAATAAAAATATAATTGAAAAATTACAAAAATAAAATCAAATCAAATCAAAATAAAATTTAAAGATCATATATATATATATATAGAGAGAGAGAGAGAGAGAGAGAGAGAGAGCACTCTTTGTGACAACGCAATACTCACCTATTGTCATCAGTCCTATTAACAAATATTTCATGATGTTTTTTTTCTTCTGAAGAGTAGAACCGTTAAAGATAGTACACGTTTCAACAAAATGCTGAATTTAGATATATATGTACGCAGAAATTAATTGAGCGTGAACTCCTTTCATTAATACTAAAAAAAACCGTACGCACGTAAATTTGTCATTGTTTTTTTTAATTTAAGGAAATATGACTTTTGATTTTCGTCAATCAGAACATTTATATCATGTTTTTTAAACATTTAAGATTTTTTAATGGTCAACGGGTGACAATTTGAACTGGCAATGAATAACACAAACGTATTTATAGAAAAACCCTTGGCCTCACAAAACGATAAGAAAACAATTATCTTAAATATTTGACATCTGACTGTATTATAAACCAAACTCACACTTTCATGTTTCTCATATATGTCGTTTATTGTTTTGTTACTCTCTCTCTCTCTCTCTCTCTCTCTCTCTCTCTCTCTCCAGTGGCACAGTGGTAGAGCTTCCACGAAGAGAGTGAAAGGTTGGGTTTAGAACTACGACTGGGGCTTTAAAATCTGATATTGCTTCCTGTGTGTGTGTGTGTGTGTGTGTGTGTGTGTGTGTGTGAGAGAGAGAGAGAGAGAGAGAGAGAGAGAGAGAGAGAGAGAGAGAGAGAGAGAGGGTGAGAGAGAGAGCAGCCAATCAAGCTCAATTGTGTTTAGTATACAAATATAAAAAATATAATTAATATAATTTTTGTCGATGTCGATAAAAAGAAGGCATGCATGTTTTAGACTTCAAAAGTCTTTAACAAGTTTCCTCCTTCAATGAATAAACGCAATCTATATTTGAAAACAATGGGGGAAAAATTATAAAAAGAAGATGAACCTTGATAAAGCAAAAGATAGAAAAAAAGAAACATTATATCATTGATTGATTGATTGATTTATTTATTTATTTATTTATTTATTTATTCGTGTATTCATTTATTTATTCATTTATTTTCATTCATTCATTTATTTATTTATTTATTTATTTATTTATTTATTCGTGTATTCATTTATTTTCATTCATTCATTCATTCATTCATTCATTTATTTATTTATTTATTTATTTATTTATTTAATTTAATTTAATTTTATTTTATTTTATTTTATTCATTTATTTTCATTCATTCATTCATTCATTCATTATGAAAATAAATGAATAAAATAAAATAAAATAAAATTAAATTAAATTAAATAAATAAATAAATAAATAAATAAATGAATGAATGAATGAATGAATGAATGAAAATAAATGAATACACGAATAAATAAATAAATAAATAAATAAATAAATAAATGAATGAATGAAAATAAATGAATAAATAAATGAATACACGAATAAATAAATAAATAAATAAATAAATAAATCAATCAATCAATCAATGATATAATGTTTCTTTTTTTCTATCTTTTGCTTTATCAAGGTTCATCTTCTTTTTATAATTTTTCCCCCATTGTTTTCAAATATAGATTGCGTTTATTCATTGAAGGAGGAAACTTGTTAAAGACTTTTGAAGTCTAAAACATGCATGCCTTCTTTTTATCGACATCGACAAAAATTATATTAATTATATTTTTTATATTTGTATACTAAACACAATTGAGCTTGATTGGCTGCTCTCTCTCTCACCCTCTCTCTCTCTCTCTCTCTCTCTCTCTCTCTCTCTCTCTCTCTCTCTCTCTCTCACACACACACACACACACACACACACACACACACACAGGAAGCAATATCAGATTTTAAAGCCCCAGTCGTAGTTCTAAACCCAACCTTTCACTCTCTTCGTGGAAGCTCTACCACTGTGCCACTGGAGAGAGAGAGAGAGAGAGAGAGGAGAGAGAGAGAGAGAGAGTAACAAAACAATAAACGACATATATGAGAAACATGAAAGTGTGAGTTTGGTTTATAATACAGTCAGATGTCAAATATTTAAGATAATTGTTTTCTTATCGTTTTGTGAGGCCAAGGGTTTTTCTATAAATACGTTTGTGTTATTCATTGCCAGTTCAAATTGTCACCCGTTGACCATTAAAAAATCTTAAATGTTTAAAAAACATGATATAAATGTTCTGATTGACGAAAATCAAAAGTCATATTTCCTTAAATTAAAAAAAACAATGACAAATTTACGTGCGTACGGTTTTTTTTAGTATTAATGAAAGGAGTTCACGCTCAATTAATTTCTGCGTACATATATATCTAAATTCAGCATTTTGTTGAAACGTGTACTATCTTTAACGGTTCTACTCTTCAGAAGAAAAAAACATCATGAAATATTTGTTAATAGGACTGATGACAATAGGTGAGTATTGCGTTGTCACAAAGAGTGCTCTCTCTCTCTCTCTCTCTCTCTCTCTATATATATATATATATGATCTTTAAATTTTATTTTGATTTGATTTGATTTTATTTTTGTAATTTTTCAATTATATTTTTATTTTTCTTCATTCAATTCTATTCCCGCTCAACTCGCATTGTTAGGGGTGTCATTTTAACTTTAGAATATGAACTTTTCGTGTGTGTGGTCGCGCGTTACAAAGCACATTTTAAATGTAGCAAATATCTCTTTTCTATTTTATGGAACCACGGCGGACTAGTGGTTGAAGTGTTAGCCTCCAAATCCTCCAAATGAGACCCCGATCGATGGCAAGAGGAAGGTTTTTCTTTGCCGTAGGCCGTTATTGGTTTGCTCGGTACCAGTATAATAAACTGAGCGATCTGCGATGTTTTGTCTGAGATATTGCGGGTTTAACCGCAACTGCCGGAAGTTCTTTCCGGTTGGCTAGGTAACAGTAAAATGGACTCAATAAACAGAAGTGTTTATCCGCGACATTCCGGATAACACACTAACAGTCACAATAAATACACGCTTGTAAATTGTAAATCGGAAACACTTGTACGCTAGTACATTGTAGATCGAAAACACTTGTACGCTAGTACATTGTAGATCGGAAACAATTGCACACTAGTACATTGTTGATCGGAAACACTTGTACGCTAGTACATTGTAGATCGGAAACACTTGCACACTAGTACATTGTTGATCGGAAACACTTGTACGCTAGTACATTGTAGATCGGAAACACTTGCACGCTAGTGTATATCGGAAAAATGTGTACGCTAGTACATTGTAGATCGGAAACACTTTCAATTCACTTTATTCCGTAAGTTATTAATACAACTTATTAGATATTAAATTTACAAACAAATAGACAGTAAGCAATTAACAATACATACAAGTGTATACCAGGAGAGATAATAAATACCATAAGAGACACGTAACCCTCCATTAACGTTCCAACATAAAAACTTTAACATAGTATTTGTAGAGGGAATATTTATATCCTCTTGAACACGTTATTTCGCAGTTCCTGTGTGGTCTACATTTTCTATAATATCCATACCCTGACTTGATGTTAATGTAGCGAATCTATTCATGTTTTTTTGTTCACCACGTCCATATCTGCTTCTATCATGTCCTCCTCGTCTTCGGGTTGTTCCTCCACGTTCTGTTGTTTTGTTTCCTGTCCTCGTTTCCTGTGTATTAGGCCCTTGGTATAATTCTCCATCTATGTATAGTTTGTCTCTCACAATGTAAGCTTTCTTGTTGTTTTCCTTTGCCTTCTTGAGTACAGGGATCAATGCTTTCCTCTTTTCCTGGATTTCCTTTGGAAATTGTTGGCCAAAAGCATAACTAGTCTTTTCTAAAACTTTTGCCTTTTTTCTGACTTCTTCTCTCTGAGTAAATTTACTAAATTTTACTACTATTGGTCTGATTTTATTTACATTGAATTTTCCCAGTCTGTGTGCCCTGTCAATTTCAAGTCTATTTTTAGCATTCTCTTTTTCCATCACATTTTCACAGAAATTTAAGACGTTGTCCCTGCAACTTTCTTCCTTATCCTCTTTCAACCAAAAAAACAAAAGATTTTTCCTCATGGACCTAGCTTGAATGTCAACAGTTTCTTCCCTTAATTGTTTATTTTCCCCTGTCAATGCCTCAAGTTCTTTCTGAATTTTAGACCTATCTCATGTAGCTTCACATGCTTTAACACTGAGATCATCAAACGCTTCACTAACAACTTAGTACATTGTTGATCGGAAACACTTGTACGCTAGTACATTGTAGATCGGAAACACTTGCACACTAGTACATTGTTGATCGGAAACACTTGTACGCTAGTACATTGTAGATCGGAAACACTTGCACACTAATACATTGTTAATCGGAAACACTTGTACGTTAATACATTGTTGATCGGAAACACTTGAACGCTAGAACATTGTAGATCGGGAACACTTGTACGCTAGTACATTGTTGATCGGAAACACTTGCACACTAGTACATTGTTGATCGGAAACACTTGCACACTAGTACATTGTTAATCGGAAACACTTGCACATTAGTACATTGTAGATCGGGAACACTTGCACACTAGTACATTGTAGATCGGAAACACTTGCACACTAGTACATTGTTGATCGGAAACACTTGCACAATAGTACATTGTAGATCGGAAACACTTGCACACTAGTACATTGTTGATCGGAAACACTTGCACACTAGTACATTGTAGATCGGAAACACTTGCACACTAGTACATTGTAGATCGGAAACACTTGCACACTAGTACATTGTTGATCGGAAACACTTGCACAATAGTATATTGTAGATCGGGAACACTTGCACACTAGTACATTGTAGATCGGGAACACTTGTACGCTCACACACCCTTTGTACCTGTGTTAATATTGATTCTCAAGATTAATTGAAATGCTGAATGCGAATGCTGAAATTTTACTTATGTAATGTAAAAATATAACCAACTTAAAAACCTTTTCTATTTGAAATTCCGAAATCTTTCTTGGATTTTAATTTTTTAATAGAAATTTCCTTAATTAATTTACTAGTATTTAATTATTTATTTATTTATTCATTAATTTATTAATTTTTTTTTGTTTTTTTTGTTTTTGGCGGGCTGGTAGATTTGGGCATGGAGAGGGAATTATCATTTTGAGATTTCAGATATTTTTAGATATACTTTCAAAATCTAGAAGGTTTTGTACGATTTAGATTTAAAAGATACACGCTGTGCATAACCTAATTACGATTTTTAGACTTAAAATATGAAACGATTTTATTCATTCGACTTTTTAAAAAATGGGTATTTAGCTTTTACATTTTGTAACAATTTTTATCAAAACGAGTTGATATTTTTATAGGTTTTTTTTGTTGAAGAGAAAGAAAAATTCAAATTCAGATATAAAAGTCCTTATCTCTAACACACACACACACACACACACACACACACACACACACACACACACATAAATGTTAATGTTATGATTTCTCGTTTATTGAACATTTTATGTCAGCAAATAAATAAACATAACTGCAAGACTATAGTCATGTGTAGAATTTTCAATTTTTACAAAAAGAAATATTTAAATATCCTGCACATGACAATATGGTAAAATGAGTATATTCTATTGAATAGTTAGAATAAGTTGATATATTTATAATGCTTATAATTTTTTGCAGGTGTTGCGGCATCGGCCTTTTTTGGTCAGCAAGGTATGCAATTCACACACACACACACACACACACACACACACACACACACACACACACCTGAAAACATAGCATAAAGTTCATGACAACAGTAATCCTAGCTAAGATCAGGATCGTGTCATATAAACACCCTCGAGAACCTAATTGCTAACATCAGTTTCACCAATATATGTGTTCCCGAGGCCGTGGTGGTCGATTGGTAAAGGTGGCGCTGATGCGAGGTAAAAGAACAACCAATCAATCGACCAAACATGTGCCCAGGTACCAAGGTAATTAATTTAACTTTTTAAATGAAAAAATAACTTGTGGTCAACTTTCACATATACAATTATTGAAAAAGACCATTTTTAACATAAAAATAATCATGTTTGTATCCAGTGCAAGCAAGAACAAGAAACAATAAAATGATAAAATATACAATCAAACAAGACACGGGGAAAGACAAAATTATATGTTAGGATCATTGATCAAAAAGATAGATAAATAAATATATTTTAAAAAGGTCTAACTTCTTAAAAAAAAAAAAACATATTTAATGCTCTGTCATTGGACAAAATGACAAAGGGTACTTATTCAGAATTTAATAGCTACATCGAGGCTCCCAGCATTCGCCTCAAAAGCGGGAGCGGGCGGTCGGGGGTTTCGAACCCAGGCCGGTTCATAACTAAACTTTAAAGTTTGAGATACTGCTTCCTCGCCTGGCGCATAAGGGGTATAAAGTATGTTGGCTGGTTCATCTGGTGCCAGGATAATGTGTCTATTCTATATGTGGCAACGCCCCTTCCGAAACAGTCGGTATCCGAAAATCTTGGGGTTTTTTGATATAGAAATTGTTCCGACACACAACCGACAGACATAAAGGGTCAGGAAATAATTCGGACAGAATTTAATGAGGTTTAATGTAGTTGTCCGATTCCCTCTATAGTTGTCCGATTCCCTCTATAGTTGCCCGGTTTCCTCTATAGTTGCCCGGTTTTCCTCTATAGTTGCCCGGTTTTCCTCTATAGTTGCCCGGTTTCCTCTATAGTTGCCCAATTCTCTTTATACTTATCCGATGCTCTATTTCGCTTTTATCACAGGCTTATTTATGTATTTTTATACAGGTAGAATTTGTCCACCATGGCTCGGAACGGTGAACTGTTTTGTAGATCCGTGTCAATTTTCTCGATGTCCACAAATACCATTTGCGCGATGTTTGTAAGTAAAATATATTTTTTGTAAATGTTGAAATTTGTAAACGTGATAACAGATTTCATGTAAAAGAATGATTATTTCTTAAAAAGTTTAGTGTCTTCAGTTTCATTGGAAACAATTATCTAGTTATTTATAATTTTTCTTAAAAACAAGGACCTTGGAAGCGGAATTGTCTATAGCGCGCTGACCAATCACAGCGCCCCACACATCCTAGTTTTGAATCATGCTGGGGCTGATTCAGGTGTAGGAAAATATGTCGAAGTTCGGTGGTTTTCTCCGGGTACTTCGGTTTTCTCCGTCCGTCCAGAACTGACTATGTTGATAAAAGTTAAAGAACAACGCATCCCTGCGGCTCAAAACACCATTTATCCAATCCAAGCCAATCCTATCGATCCGGAGATTGTAAACTATGCAGGTGGTGTGTAATGTTTGGCTGGGGTTCGTGCATTTATTTTCGAATCATGTATACAATGAAAGCGTGCGTTAAAGATATTAAGAATGATATCTTAAATCAACATTTCCAAAAACATATTTCCTAAATGAAAATATTTTTTTCTTTTTTAAAATGTAATTTTTAAAGAAAGAAACACTTTGCACACGAGAATTATGTTTTATTTGCAAAATGTCCAATCCTAACGCAAATTAAATTGTTTTCATTTCTTATGACGTCATTTATATAATGTGTTAACAAAAAATCGACGCATTCAATATTTTTACAATTAAAGCAAGCAAATGCATCGCTGTGGTGTAAGAATACAAATCAAACTTTATGTCGTCCATGATAACATGACGTCACTTATAGCCAATTATTAACAGAAAATGTCTAACCAATCAAAATACTTTTTACAAAGGAGAAATGAACTACATCGGTATATCAATTTTCTGTTTCAGCTCTGATTATTGTGGAGGATGTTTTGACAGATGGTTTGTTGGTAATATTGAAGTGACTGCAACCTGTAAGGCCTTCACTTTTCCAGTTAAAAAATCTGTCGGTTATTATTAAACAAAGGACATCATTTATACCTGAGGATGTAAAATATGTATTATGAGTTAATCAAATGTTACCTGAAAATATAAAATATTGATTATGATTAATCAATTGTTACCTGAAAATAAAAAATGTTAATGATGAGTTAATCAAATCTTACCTGAGAACATGAACTATTAATTATGAATTAATTGCTACATGAAAAATTTAATATTTTTAAAATGTTACCTAATAATATAAATTTTACCTATGAGTTAATTAAATTTATGTTTAATGAAGAAAAGTAAAGTAATTTATTTTATGTCTGAACATTTGAATCAAACAGAAGCACTTGGGATTAACATTAGTATCTTAGTTATATATATATATATATATATATATATATATATATATATATATATATATATATATATATATATATATATATATATATATACCCTTACATAGAACCGCGCCTCGGGAGCAGCAGATCCTGGGGTCGAACCCCGACAGGTTCAAATAAAAAACTGAGACAATGTTTCTTCTCTGATGCTTGGCTTTAAAAGAACAGAGATTCGCCTGGTTCATCCAATGACAGACCTAGGACAGTGCGACTGGGGGAGTGTTACACTTGTCTGCGCCGTATTGACTCTGAAAGCATTTTAACGTCGTGTTCTAACTAGAAGGAGACAGACCATGAATTGCCCTCTAACATCTGACGCATTCACGAACTTTTTCTTAGTTTAACCCTTTAAGTTAATTAAGTTGCTCTCGTCGAAAATTGCTGAAAAATTGCAGAAGCGACATTAAGCAAAATTTCGAACAACCAACCAGCTCATCATCATCATTTCTTTATTTCCTCTTTCATAGAGATTATAATGTGATCATATTTACATATAGAGTGATAATAAATTAATTATAACTTAAATATTAAATATTAAACAGAACAAGTAAATAAATAAATGTACATTTATAGATATAATAATCAGCGGTTATATACCTATTGTGTTGATGCAGTCAGAAGTCTATAGTAATGAGCTGATGAAGCACGAACATAATTAAAACTGTATAAGTGAAACGTGTTTATGTCACTTTGGTCCGAAATAGCTGTTGGTCTGGCTCCAATTAATATCCTGTATAAACTTTCGTCGCTGTAACTGCATAATTCAGCATTTAATGAAATGTCAAAGTTGTTCGTAATAACCTCCCAAAACTGATCGCGGATGAGTTCAACACCCAGACAATTACATGTAATATGTTCGTACAAGTCCCTATAAACCATTCCACATATTTGGCATTTGTTTTCAACAGATGTCACTGGAATTGTCCATAGCTTTGCCATATATTTTATCAGATTAAGATGTTGTCCGTTTTCACATAACGTCCATATTGAAGCAAGTTCTATGTTATTATGCAAGTATTTGAAGTGCATAAAATCAGTACTTTGATTTAGTCTGTAAGTCCATTTGGACCGTTCAGAAACAAAGACGGCATTGTATACAACTTCCTTCCAATGTTTTAAATCTGGAAACGAGTAGTCCTTAATATACTGAAGTAAGTATGATGACAAAGTGTACTTATGTAAGATACTACATATATCAGGAATGAATCCATATTGCTTTCTGGATGGATCAACACAATAGGTATACAATCGTTGTAGAAATATTTTCTTTGTATTTATATTCACATTAAAACAACATAGTTTATGTAAATACAATAGTTTCTTTTTGTCTATTTCAGCGTTTATACGCAATAAACCTAACATGCTCTCTGACATATCTGACCTGGTTCTTTTTGGTAGCCCCTGTATGTGTTTAGAAATAAAGTGCTGTAATTTGTTTAAAATTTCTACATCAGAGTTTTTTAATGTCCAAAGCTCACAGCCATATAAAACAGTTGGAAGACAACTGTCTTATATAACTTTGTTAACTTTGTTAAAACCATCGGATTTAGGACTGTATTTTGTAAACATTGTGACATTAACTGTGCTAGCAAGGTTTATCTCTGATTTTTACCCAAAGACCCTCTTTCTGACTTAATATGGCTCATATTGAAACATACTTTTTCTTGATATAGTCAACGGTAACTTTGCCAACAACTGGGGCTTCTTGAGTGTTAAAATGAAACGTTATACATGAAACACGAGGAAAAAAGGACCACAAAAGTTCACATTTTACACATTGTAAGCAGACAAATTAATCTGTTCTGGATCTCATATTTGCTAATGAATATGGGAAAGCAAGAACCATAGAAACATACTGGTCAGATCATAATATAGTATTTTAATACACATAATGTCAGTTTTTCTACACTAGTTTATACATATGCATAAATATAATTAAACATCCTGGCCAAATTTGAAAAACTAAAAGTGACCTACTTATTGATTCAACATGACCCATATATGAACTTGGCCTAGTTTTGGTCATGAAGTCCATTCTTGACATTATTATATAAAATTATATGAAGATTTCACAAAACATATGTAATTTAGAGTGTGTACAAGATTTTTCTATGATTTGATCTAATAATCTACTTATTAACCCATATATAAACTTTACCTAGATTTTGTCATTATGACCATTTAGGGCAAGTTTAATGAAAGTTGAAAACGATGGCTTTTAGAGTGTTAAAAATAAATTGTTGACACACGATGAACAAATACCGATTACAACAGCTCACTTGGGCACTTTGTATTCAGGTCAGCTAACAATGTTTTCTATGATTTGACCTAGTGACCTACTTATTGACCTAACATTGTCCATATACAAACTTGAGCTATGATTTGTCAAGAGGATAAATCTGAGCAACTTTGAAGAAGATTAGAATAAAATTATAGCTGTTAGGATGTTAAAGGGTTTTTTCTTATAATTACCTAGTGACCTACTTATTGACCCAACATGGCTCAGATATGAACTTTAGCTAGCTTTTTTCAAGAGGATCATTCTGAAGAAGTTCAAAGACGCTTTAAAGGTGTTAACGGTGTTTTTCCATAGCTTCAACTAGTGATCTACTGATTGGCCCAACATGATCTGTAAAAGAACTTGAGCTAGTTTTTTGTCGAGAGAATCATTCTGGGCATGTTTGATGGTGATTAGACAAAAATTGGGATCTCAAGAGTGTTAAAAAGGATTTTCTCTAATTTTACCTATTGACATCCTTATTACCCGAACATGACTGAACTTTAGCTATCTTTTGTCAAAAGGATAAATTTTTAAAAGTTTCATGAAGATTGGAACAAAATCAGGGTCTCGAGGGTGTTAACAAGGTTTTTTTCAGTAATTTAACCCGGTGACCTACTTATTGACCCAAAATGATCTATATATTAACATGACCTAGCATTTGTCAAGAGTATTCTGAGTAAGATTGATGAAGATTGGATTAAAACTAGGGACTCAAAAGTGTTAACATTTTTCTATAATTTGACCTAGTCACCTACTTATTGACCCAACATGACCCATTTACGAACTTAAGCTAGAGGACGCTTGATGAGGATTTGACAAAAAATTGGGCTTCAGGTGCGTTAATAAGCTTGTTCTATAATTTGGTCTAGTGACCAAACATGACTCATATACAAACTTGAGCTAGCTTTTGTCTAGAGAATGTCTTTGGGCAAGTTTTAGGTAGACTGGATATAAATTGTGGCCTCTAGAGTGTTAACAATCAAAACTTGACACATGACGGATAACAATCAAAGACCCATCACACTTTGTGCCCAGGTAAGCTAAAAATCTATTATTTTTTGCAAATATGTTAGATTTGAGATAATGATACTTAAGTTAAGATTTTTTTTTTTTTTTTTTTTTTTTTTTTTTTTTTTTGGGGGGGGGGGGGGGTCGGGGCCAGGTGATCTATTAGAGGATAAATTATGACTGAGATTTTCTGATATTATTTCTGACAAAAACGCTTTTTGAAAAGGAAATTAAATTGTAAAAGCATTAGACCTTGTAATCAAGGTTTTCAGATTTAACCTAGTGACCTATTTACTGAAAAGATAAACACCCATATATGAGTCTTACTTATCATTTGTCAAGAGGATCACTCTATGCATTTGATAAACATCAGACAAAAATTATGACTACTAGTGCAATATTGTTTTACCAAGTGACCTACATAGTGGCCTATCATAGTCATTTATTGAACTTCGCTTAGCTTTTTTTTTGTCAAGACATATTTGAAGAAGATAAATGTAAAGTTGCAGCTTAAAGAATGTTTACAAAGTTTTCAGTGATATGACCTAGTGACCTACATATCATTAAACTAACATGACCGATACATATATTTGTCTTTCCTTTTGTTGACAAAGAAGATTTAACCAATACCGTTGCTTTCATAACGTTTAAAAAGATTTTCTATGATTCGACTTGGTGACACACCTATCGGACCCAACATGAGCCTTATTCAAACTTGTCCTATCTTTTGTATTTAAATTTAAGATGATTGAACTAAAATTATGGCTTTTAACTTATAAACAAGTATTTTTCCATGATTTGACCTACTGACCTACTTATCAAATCAACATGACCAATATACAAACTTGATTTGAATTCGTGACATTTTGGCACAATGTAACCCATATTCAAACCTTTCCTATCTTTTGTTAATTTGATTTGATTTAATTTAATGGGGTTTTATGTCCAAGTCAAGAATATTTCACTTATATCGAGACATTACCAGCTATGGGCGAATATGCAGAATTTTTTACCTTTGCACCGCTCTTAGGGCAAGGTTTATTTAACATGCTTCCCCTTGCTGTGACATGGGACATCGGATTTTAAGGTTTCCTTTGAAGGACCCCCGTGACTTTCATTTCTAAATGCAAAGTTGTTTTTTTTTTTTTTTTTGCGAAAGAACAATCACTACCAACCTTCAAGTCTTGGTCAGATGCATATATGGCCAATTATGGGTGCAAAAAATGCAGCATCAGCATTTGGAACCGCTACTATAGACTGGTTACAAACAATAACATGGTTGCAAAATATTTCGGTTTTGAAAACCGGGCTTATTTTTCTTAATATACATTATTGTCATACCTATTCAAATATTTCCAGCTATTGCTTTAGATAAAGAATAAGAATAAGATTGATTGATTTAATCAGGTTTTACGTCCCAGTCAGGAATATTTCACTTATATCGATACATTGATAAAACCATGATTTACAAGACCACCCACAAACACAAACACACACACACACACACACACACACACACACACACACATTTACACGCACACACACCCACATATACACACACACACACCCACATATACACACACACCCTATTTGTATTCACTAACAAATGTACATGATACAAAAAGGTTAGAAAATTGATAAATGTTCTCTAACTGCATCTTGATATAAAATTGAAAAGTTCAAGGAAAACTATGTCATGACAACAATATAACTATCTCCGATAAAATCAATATAATGTTTGGAATACATTGATCATAGAATGTTGCAAATTCATTGGTTTGGAACATTTAATTAATTTCATTTCACCATATTTAATAGCATTATACCCGAATAAGAGCCTTATGCGTGACACTTAAAGTTCAGTAAAACCAGGATTAAAAACTTTCAAAGGGATACAACTATTAAATTAACAATACTTGATATGATACAAAATGACACATTTATCTTAAAAACAAGATAATACAATGGTTATAATATGGCTTTTTAAAACAAATAACCTGTATCATCAAAACATACATATCAGCCCTATGTATGGCCAGAAGGCGGCTACCTTTATTTTTTCAATGCATTTATATTGTTAAATGGTTGTTTTTCATCTTCCCATGGTAGTGTTTCATCTAACACATCTATTTCAGTTCCTGGAGTTAAAGAAATCTTTATCTAAAAAACTTAGTAAAACAATATACCGAAGTTTCAAAATCCTTCATCTGTTACATATTCTAATGAAAGGATCAAATTGTGATGTACATACATGTATTATCATAACGTAAAAATACACTACAAATGTAGCTCAGTTGGTAGAGTATGTGGGAGAATCACAACCAGGTCTGACCAAGACTTGCAAATTGTACTTAACTGTTTTTTTTCGCCAAGCACTCAGCATTTAGAAATAAAAGACACGGAGACCTTAAAAACTAATGCCCCGTGTTACAGTTGGCGTGGTAGATAAAGAACCCTCCCTGCACATTGCCTTAACCGCACCGCAACGTCTTAATATCTGCCACTTCACCTATAGCTGGTGACATCAGGAAATAGTTGAAATATTCTTGACTGGTACGTAAAACCCGATTAAATCGATCAGTCAATCCTGCAGCTTTTTAGATTGGATAGGATCTAGTATAATGGACTAAAATGTTATAAAATAAATAAATAAATAAATAAATAAATAAATAATAAGTGTCATTGTATATAATGACATTATATTTTTTTCCCTATCTTTTGATTTATCGTGAAAAAAAGTATATTTAAGAATTGACCTCGTGTTCGCAGATTATGCCAAATTTACGCGGGATTTACTAGCGTTCATACCCTCATATACGTTACCAAACACGAAGTGAATTCATATATTTTCAATTCTTGGCATATTCCTTTGTAAAATGATAAAATAAACTATGTATAAAATCATGATGTACCAATTCTTTAACCTTCGTACGATTGTATTTTTTTTTACAGACTCGGTGTACATGTGAAAGTTTCGGGCCAAATTTTTAAAAACGGAAAATAGTTCTAATTCTAACACGTATTTTATTGCAATATATACACAATTAAATAATGCTATTTTCTCCATTATGCATAAGTTTATCGCGTTCTGCGATATTTTTAAAAGTTTACGTATAAACATAAATATGTGATTTGACTTGTGTTTTTTTATAAGTAGATCAGGAAGTCTCCCGACATCTGTTTACAAATGTTTGTGTATTCTTACGTCATTAGTTGTTATGTCACACAAGTGCACGTTCTATACTGAAGTTATGAAGCTATGAACTAGTGAGTCTGACAATGGTTCACAAGGTACAAAATATTAATTATTGTAAATATTTGATTTTAAGAGAGAGAGAGAGAGAGAGAGAGAGAGAGAGAGAGAGAGAGGCGGACAAAGCAGTTATTTGTAAAATATTAAAGTCTCATTTATGACCCGGTGGAAGCTTATCCCGCTCTCTACCACTAAGCCACTGAAAAGGTGTGTGTGTGTGTTTGTGAGAGAGAGAGAGAGAGAGAGAGAGAGAGAGAGAGAGAGAGGAGAGAGAGAGAGAGAGAGAGCATAACAAAACAATAAACGACATATATGACAAACATGAACGTGTGAATTTGGTGTGTAATACAGTCAGATATAAAATATCAAGATAATGGTTTTCTTATTGTTTGTTACTGATATGAGGCCAAAGATTTTCTATTGATACGTTTGTGTTTTTTAATGCCATTTCAAATTGTCACTCGTGGATCATCATAAAATCTTAAAAGTTAAAAAAAAAACATGGTATAAATCTCCTGATTGACGAAAATTAAAAGTAATATTTCCTTTAATTAAAAGAAAACAATGATGACTTTATGTCATTTTTTATTATTTTAAAAATGAAAGTAGTTTACAACTGACAATTATTTATGTGCACATAATATATATATAATACTGCATTAAGAATTTTATTAACGGAACTGCTTCTCAGTAGAAAATACATCATGAAGTATTTGTTATTAGGATTAGTGACAATAGGTGAGTATTGCGTTGTCACAAAATTGTGTTAAAAATCTTCTTAAAGCTTCAATATATATTTATTTATTGAAATTCTTGTGTTATTATTATTTTTTTAACTTCATTCAATTTTTATTTAATACTTTATTTAATTAACGAGGATTACAAACAGCCACACTGACTAAAAACATGCTTTTTTCTCAAAAGAAAAATGCAACACACCTACACACATTCACACAAGTTCATACGAAATGTGGCATGTAATAACTATCATCAGAAACAGTTTATATTCAATAAAACACATTTTTTGCATTAAATAACAATAACGAAAATAACTATATACACTAAGGTGCATAGATTATATACAAAAAATTGATATTTCAGTTGAACCGTTTCCTAGCTTTAATATAAGAAAACACTATATCAAATAGTTGCTTATTTTTCTTTGGTTTTATTTGGGCAGTAATTGCACATTTTATTAAGGATAAATCTATAATCAAAACGATGCTTGTTCATTGCACTCAATCAACGTCGAAGCCGACAGTGGTTTACTTTTGCGGGGCTGAATCCGTAAGAATATAATTTAGTTGATTTTGCGCCTTCTTTAGACTTGAGTAGTGATTTTAATTCGCGAACATTCAATTCTGTTCCCGCTATTCTCGCATTGTTAGGGGCGTCATTTTCAGTTGCTTTAGAATCTGATTGGAGATTTAATACAGACAAATAAGATTAAATTTTCATTCAAACTGGAGATAATAATCTATTGGTTGATTGGTTGGTTATAATGTCATTTAGATTCGCATCCGCCTAACGTGACACGGTACCTCGTTTATTTTAAGTTCCAATCCGAAAGAACTGTGATTTTCATTTCGTAAAAGCGAAAGATCAGTCACTACCCACTTTCATCTCATGGGTTCGAACCCACGACCTTCCACTTAAGGAGTGAGCACTCTACCAACTGAGCTACCGCGATGGTCCAATTCAGATGAGAAACTCTTTTATGCTGAGCACCAAATGATCTTTTGTTAATGTTTATCCACGAGATTAAAAAAAATGTCACGTCAGAAAATACTGAAAAATTGCTGATGTAACATAAAACATTATCTCACCTTTTATATTTTACATTCCAGAATCTTCTTATATTAAATGTTCATTTTTTATTTCAGAATTTTTTTTAATCAATTCATTTATTTGCTTTTCAAAAGGTTTTGGGGATTGGGGTTTGGCAGATGGAGTGACATTATCAGTGTGAGACAAAAGATATTTCCGTTTTGTCAGATTCATATCTAAAAGATAAAGGTTATATGCCTTTTGACGTTATTAGTACTGGTTAAAGTACTACTGGGCCATAACCATAACACTTTTACATACCGGCCGGGTCGAATACAATGAGCTGAAAAAAACCAACCTTCATGATTTAGGCATTTAGTTTTTCTATTTGATGTTATTCTTTTAAGTTTATGTATGTCGAAGAGAAGGACAATATACTATATATATTATATATATATATATATATATATATATATATATATATAATATATATATATATATAATATATATGAGAGGACTAGTGCATCTGTATTTTTCAGTAATTTTTGTTTGGTGAACATTTTATAGTAAATAAAATAAAGAAACATAACCGCAGGCGTATGGTTATATGAGTATATTCTATTGAATAGATAGATTAAGATGATGTTAATAATGCTTATAATTTATTGCAGGTGTTGCGGCATCGGTCTTTATTGCTCCGCCAGGTAATTCACACACACACACACACACACACACACACACACACACACACACACACGTATAACAGCCTACAACAAAAAGGGGCCCACACAATTTACTAAAAGTTCAAGAAGGGGTTTTAAATTTATATTTGGTCTTAAGTGGTTGAGTGAATTATAATATTTTTTTTCAATTTATAGCTTTTTAATTAAAAAAAGCTACATTTAAATTCAAAAAGCACAATACCATAAAAACGACAGAAGTACAAAATTAGGTTTTTCCGTGACCTTCACCCTATTTTGAAGAGCATCGAAAAGATATATAAAACTGAATATTCTTTGTCCTTATCTGTTTTTATTTTATTGCGAACTAGCAATTTATAGCTTTCATAAAATTATCAATCTATAGGCTTAAACATAATGAAATCTGATAACCACATATTATTAAAACACTGTGACCTACTAATATGTCCATTTAGCAAATGTTGGGAAAGGACTATCGTAGACACCGAGGACAGGACAATGTCGGCACACCTTATCACTATCACAAAATTGTTAAACAATGGTCGAGGAATACTTAACATTATTTGTTGTAGTCCACACTTGTTTGTTGTATGCCTGGAAGCTGTATGTCAGGTGAGAACAATGTCTATATTTTGTCACCAGCCGGTATAGAAAAAATGTGTTTTTTATATAGAAATTATTTTGACCCTACACACACCCGGCAGACATTAACTGTGTTGGAGTAAGAGAAAATTTCGGATCACATTTGATGAGTTACTCGATTCCCTATAAAGTTGTCCGTTTTCCTATAGTTGCCCGATTTTGTATATAGTTGCTAGAAGTCCTATTCAGCTCTTATCAATGTCTTATTTATGTATTTTATATAGGTAGTATTTGTCCACCATGGCTCGAAAGGGTGTACTGTTATTTAAATCCGTGTCAGGTTTCTCAGTGTCCACAAATACCTTGGGCAAGATGTTTGTAAGTAAAACAAGTTTTTGTAAATGTTGAAATTTGTAAGACGTGACAACAGGAATAAAAGAATTGTAATTTTTAAATTTATATATTTTTGTAAAAGCTTACTGTCTTTAATTTAATTGGAAACAATTATCTAGTCGTTTATAATTCTTCTGAAAAACAAGGGACTTGTAAGCCGTATTGTCTATAGCGCGCTGACCAATCACAACGCCACACACATCTTGGTTTTGAATCTGAAAAAAATTGGTGTAAGAAAGTTCGGTGGTTTTCTCCTGGTACTCAGGTTTTCTTCATGCGTCCAAAAATGAGCAAGTCGATATAAGGTAAAGAATCATTCCTGCGGCTTAAAACACCAGTTATCCTATCCAAGCGAATCCTATTCATCCGGAGATGGTAAACTATGCAGGTAGTGTACAATGTTTGGCTGTGGTTCATGCATTTTATTTTCGAATCATGTATTCAATGAATGCGTGCGTTAAAGATGTTAAGAATGAAAACTTAAATCATTTTTCCTAAATAAATTTGTTTTTTTTTTATATGTAAAAATAAAAGAAACATTTTGCACAAGCGAATTATGTTTTATATGCAAAATGTCTAAACCTAAAACAAAAAAATATATTCGTTTCTTATAACTTCATATATATATATATAAATATACTGTAAACCAACTTTTATTCGCGTGCTATTAACTTTCGCGTGTTTCGCGAGAGCAAAATAATCGCGAAAGTTAATCGTCGCGAACTTGTTATCAAAAACGGTATTATACAAAATGAAGTTGACAAAACTTTTAAAACTTCTGAATTGGCATACTGCACATCAGCAGTTTTCTGTGGTTTGTTTCATCATTTGGATCAGGAACACATATTTCTAAACATTTTTCTAGTGTCTATGGTACATTTGATCCAGTTTTCGATTTTTGAAGCCATTGTACAACCGACATGGTTAAGACCACCAGTAATAATAAAATGTTATGAGCTTAAACAATACAAAAACGCCAAACGCTAGTGAGTATAAATCACTTGTTTATTAAATTCGTTATCGGATTAATATCGCTTAGTATACTAGTACATACGATGTATATACTACTGTTTACGCAACATTTTGTTTACGGAAGTAGTTAAAAAAAATCAGTCATAGTCCATATCGCGAAAGTTAATAGCCGCGAATAAAAGTCGGTTTACAGTATATATATATATACTGTAAACCGACTTTTATTCGCGGCTATTAACTTTCGCGATATGGACTATGTTATCCAATCCAAGCCAATCCTATCGATCCGGATATGGTTAACTATGCAGGTGGTGTATAATGTTTGGTTGTGGTTCGTGCATTTGTTTTCTAATCATGTATTCAATGAAAGCGTGCGTTAAAGATATTAAGAATGATATCCTAAATCAACATTCCCAAAAACATATTTCCTAAATGAAAATTATTTTTTCTTTTTTAAAATGTAATTTTTTAAAAGAAAGAAACACTTTGCACACGCGAATCATGATTTATTTGCAAATCCAAATGTCCAATCCTAACACAAATTAAATTGTTTTCATATCTTATAACGTCATTTATATAATGTGTTAACAAAAATCAACGCATTCAATATTTTTACAATCAAAGCAAGCAAATGCATCGCTGTGGTGTAAGAATACAAATTAAGTCTCTATATGTCGTCTATGATAACATGACGTCACTTATAGCCAATTAAATAACAGAAAAGGTCTAACCAATCAAAATCCTTTTTACTGAGGCGAAATGAACTACATGTATATCAATTTTCTGTTTCAGCGCTGATTATTGTGGAGGATGCTTCGACAGATGGTTTGTTGGTAATATTGAAGTGACTGCAACCTGTAAGGCCTTCCCGTTTCCAGTTAAAAAATCACTCGGTTATTATTAAACAAAAGACATCATTTATACCTGAGAATGTAAAATATTAATTATGAGTTAATCAAATGTTACCTGAAGATAAAATATATTAACTATGAGTGTTTGCAAATGTTACCGGAAAATATAATATGAATGATGATTTAATCAAATGCTACCTGAAAATATAAAATATGAATTATGAGTTAATAAAATGTTACAAGAAATATTGATAATGAATTATTTGTTACCTGAAAATATGAAATATTATTAAAATGTTACCTAGCAATAAAATTTAACTATGAGTTAATCCAATTACATTTTTTATGAAGAAAAAACAGATTACTTTAATTTTATCTCTCTAAACTCATTTGATCATTTCCAATCAACCGGAGATGGCGAGCATTTTGATCTTAAGTAATTTATATATATACCCTTACATGTAGGCACATCGGACCACCGAAGCAGGAGGTCGTGGGTTCGAACCCCGACCGGTTCAAATTAAAGACTTGAATTCTGATACCATGTTTCCTCTCTGAAGCTTGAAGAGAAAATCGACTGGTTCACCACGTGACAGGCT
>JARBDR010000701.1:0-24022 GCA_029721355.1 Tegillarca granosa | reverse complement strand
GAAAACGTTTTTTGTCAAGTTGTCAGTAAGAAAGAGGTTAGGAAATACTCAAAGCTATTGACATGTAAATTCTGTTGTTGTCTAAAAACAAAATCAAAGAATGTAATAATTGAAGCTGTCAGACAACAAACAAGACACATTGTCATGTTGGTTAATTAGAAGAGCTACTGTCTGATTAATGTTTGCTGTAGCACTTTTTTTTTTCAAGGTTGTTGTATGGTGGTTCCTGAAATCATGGGGGTAATACCAATTTCTTGATTTCCGCATACAACCAATTGGTACTTGCATTTTTGCATTCGAGTGATGATGTTACTAATGACACAGGTACGGTCATCAACCGATGCAAAAAACCATGTCGGGTGAGGTAAATAACTATATTCTTTTTTAAAATAATTATTTTATTATTTTTATCATTTTAATTTAAAGCATAGACTAAAATTGCATCCACATTAAGAAACAGATAATGTTAATGTAAATTCAGGATTTATATATCTATAGTCTATGCTTCGAATTAACCAGTTGTTATTGAATGGTACTCCTTTCCAAACTTTAGGCTGGATTTACCGTTTCATTTGGCTAACCAAATCTGTAATTTATAGTTGCTTCCAAAGATGGATACGATACAAACTAAAAGTTCTGCTATACATGGATTATCATTTGCTTTAAGTCGGTTACACCGGTCTGCAGAAAACAGTTTAATGCAATTGTGTATAATAAAAACCTCAAAGAATCGGCAGGCGATAACATTTCAGTGGGGATCAAGTTCAACTGTGAAAAAACAGTTGAAAATGTTCCGCACAAATTTCGGGCGGAATTTGCCACACAGATTTTTCATTCAATTATAAGAGTCCGACGTTGGCACAATATCAAAAAACGTCTTGCAAGCGTCTCGGACTCTTATTTAATAGGAGTAGTGCTATAGCAGACCTGAATCAGACAGTAGTCAATAAAGGGCACGAATTAAAAATTAATGAAACACGTCAGTATGCAGTGCAACAAACAAAATGCCCTCGTTATTCAAGGAAAATAAACACAATATTTATGTGATTTTCTTTATTACATTAAAAACAGAGGCATAACAGTTATACACAAGTTGTCAGCTAAACCGGAAGTACGTGTCCAATGCCGATTGGTCAAAATGTTGCAGACGAATTTTGTTACCACATAGCGTTTTCATACTTATTATACCTACCGATGCTCCTAAATACGACAATTTATCTTTCAAAGCTGGTTCAACTGCAAACAAAAACGACTTCACACTTGATCTACCAGTATTTTCAACGGTCAAGCTAAAGGAAACTTTCACCAAGTGGGAAGCTATGTCAATCTTCCTTTCAACTTTGCTAATGATTATTGAAGCGTCAATTGAGTCCTGATTGGTTTTACATCTGCCAGATATACACATGCACAAGATCAATCCCAGACAAATAATGTATTTCATGTTGAAATTATTATCGGATTGATGTAGATTCCTCAGTCAATGCAACCTCCCTTTTGCTATTTCGCCGGTACCACAACCGGAAGTTACAAGAAGAACTCGTTTTCAGTTTTCGAGCTCCTCTATAATAACTACGTACTATTTTTAGAGCACCGTTGACAAGTGATATTAGAACTAAAGCGGTGAGAAACATTGTGTTTTGTAAAACACGCACTTCAAACATCTTTAGCGTAACATAATGTTCATCGTATTTGGTGTTTTAAATAAAGACCTCAAAAGCCAGACACACAATTCGATAATATTAATGGAAGTTTACATTCAGTGGTGTAGAATCAAATTTTTCAGTGATCAAGCTGCTTGTAAAATTTATACAACTGTCGTGTATTGATTCGAATTTTTACATTTCTACATAAAATGAAACATTTAAAATTAGCGCATTACAACTATAAGGTATTAGCTATTAGCTGTGTTAAACAATATATATAATGATCAGTTTCTACAGGAGTGGTACTCTATGTTAAACACATCATGGCTTCTAATGGTTTATCATATTATATATTTATTAAATTATAATGTAATGAATTAAAGTAACAAGACTATTTTAGTTAATATTTCATTTAATAATGTACAATTTTGTAAGTTTGGAACTTCAAACCATAAACTGCAGAAACGAGTAGATGGTCAGGTATCAACAGAGACAATGTACATTCATGTATGTGAACTAGAAATTGGGGATGGATTTCGTTGTATTTAGTAGGTAAAACGACAAAAACATTTTTATTGGTGCAAATGTAATCAAATTTATAATTTATTCTCTAGACTAAATATATATGTTTGAATGGGGTTTACTGTTTTTCTGCCAAAAATTCTCTCCACAGTCAACAATGTGTCCTGGCTGACATTTCTAATGGCTAAATATATGTGTTTTATTGGTTTCTGCTGGCTTTCTGCCAAGATTTCCCTCAAAGGTCTCCAGCATGGCCTTGCTGACATTTCTAATGGCTAAATATATGCGTTTTAATGGCTTTTACTGTTTTTCTGCAAAAAATTCTCTCCACAGTCAAGAATGTGTCTTGGCTGATATTTCTAATGGATTATGTAGATGCGTTTTAATGGTATTTACAGCTTTTCTTCTAAAAAACTCCACTTAGATCAACAATGTGGCCTGGCTGACATTTCTAATGACTTAATGGATGTTTTTATGGGTCTTTCTATTTTCTACTACAAATTCTCACCATGGTCAACAATGTGTCCTGGCTGACATTTCTAATGGCTAAATATATATGTTTGAATGGGGTTTACTGTTTTTCTGCCAAAAGTTCTCTCCACCTTCAACAATGTGTCCTGGCTGACATTTCTAATGGCTAATTAGATGTGTTTTATTGGTTTCTGCCGGCTTTCTGCCAAGATATCCCACTAAGGTCTCCAACATGGCCTTGCTGACATTTCTAATGGCTAAATATATGCGTTTTAATGGCTTTTACTGTTATTCTGCCAAACATACTCTCCACAGTCAACAATGTGTCCTGGCTGACATTTCTAATGGCTAAATATATGCGTTTTATTGGTTTCTGCTGTTTTTCTGCAAAAATTCTCACCACAGTCAAGAATGTGTCCTGGCTGACTTTTCTAATGGATTATGTAGATTTGTTTTAATGGGATTTATAGCTTTTCTTCTAAAAAACTCCATTTAGGTCAACAATGTGGCCTGGCTGACATTTCTTATGGCTAAATATATGTGTTTGAATGGCTTTTACTGTTTTTCTGCCAAAAATTCTCTTCACCTTCAACAATGTGTCCTGGCTGACATTTCTAATGGCTAAATATATGCGTTTTATTGGTTTCTGCTGGCTTTTTGCAGTGACATGTATAACATAAAACCAGGACATGTAACTAAAAACAGTGACATGTATAACATAAAACCAGGACTTGTAACTAAAAACAGTGACATGTATAACATAAAACCAGGACTTATAACTAAATGTATCACCTACCATTAGGTATAGTGACAAAGAGTGAGGAAATAATATGTTGCAATGACAATGTGTCACCCAACATCAGGTATATAACTTATAACTAAAACAGTGATATGTATAACATAAAACCAGGACTTGTAACTACAGTGATATGTATAACATAAAACCAGGACATGTAACTAAAAACAGTGACATGTATAACATAAAACCAGGACTTGTAACTACAGTGATATGTATAACATAAAACCAGGACAAAAAATAAATCCACAATATTAGAAACAAACAGAGCATGAAAATTTGTACCATGCATGACCCATAATAAGTAATACAATTACAGTGTATATTATACTATTGCTGTTGTTGAAGAATTTTTGAAGTTTATTTTTGTTACAGAATAACACAACAGTATTCTGAACAACAATCTATCTGTTCAGTTAAAAATATCAAAGCATGACCAGCTTCCAGATTAACTAATTATGTGTTAATTTTTTTAGTAATTTAAATTGTATTGGTAAGTTCATTTAACCACAGGCATAACCAAAGTATTTGGATATTTGATACTAATGTTTCTTGTTTATTGTTATTGCAGTTACATGTATACTTAACATTTTCATGTTTACTTTTTTTGAGAATGTTTTATAATTGTATCAATTTTAAAGTAGTTAATGATTTTCAGATGACCAGTGTACTAACGACTGTATACAATTCCATTTATTTTTATTACAGTTTTAACTCCACATTTCTCTGCCTGATGAACTTCCGAGTTTCTATGCTATTATAATAAGTAGCATAGAAGGCCCAAAATGTGGAGGAATCCTAACATACTAACCAGGGCCGAAACTTATCTGGTTCTGAAAAAGCTAAATTTTATATAGATTTTTTATTAAATATTTGAAATAATTCAGTTTTAGAAATTTTTAGAATTTAGAAATTTGCATTGTATTGAATTAAATTTTTGTAAAACTAAAATAGTCATTAAAAGTATCATAACATTCTATATGAACCAGATGAGTTGCAGGGTAACTTTAACTACAAGTGTTAAACTCATTCATTTCATTTATGTGTTCTGTTGAATTTATTAGTCATTTGTTATTAAAATATATATAATATATTATATATGTATTAATAAAGTACAGTGATTTTTCTTAGCCATTTTTCAAGCCATTTTCATAGCAAATTTTTGTACTTCAGTAAAATTGAAATTGTATTATATCAGTTCTGATGACGGCAGCCTAGCTGTCGAAACATGTAGTCAAAAGAAATCACTCGACAATCAGTTATTCTAAGTGTTGAGAGCCATACTTTATTCAATTATTTATACTTACTTATGAAACTCTACTGAATATCATAGGGTATCCACTAAGAATTATAATTACCACAACCATTACATTAGGGGTGTTGGTTTCCTCTCTTACTTAGTATTTATTTCTTTAAAACATGCTAGAAATATTATGATATAATAGAACCACTTACATGATCATTATCCAATTTATTTATGTATGAATTTTCAAAAAGATACTGGACAAATAATGAAGAAGGAAATTAGTACTCAAACAAATTGTAAAATGAACAAATAATTTATTCTTAATGCTGAGTAAAGATTATGTAGCTGTTACTTGCTGCCATTCCACAAAACCAATTATTTATTGCCTTGATTTCTACATGTATGTACTTAAAGTAATGGCTTGTCAAAACAATGACCACCATCTTCTGCACTGTCAACACCCCTTAGGTACACTCTGCATGGTGACATAAATTGAAGAATTATAATGACATATCTCTCACCCACCATTTGGTAGAGTAACCAAGAAAGAAGTAATAAGATGACAAAATGATGTTTTGTCACCCTCCAAAAAGTATAGTGACATATAATGCAGTATCATTATGTCACAGACTCCATCTGTCTAACACCATATATTATAGAGCCATAATGGAGTACCATGATATCATAGTGACAAAAAATGGAGTAAATAGTAGAGATATAATGATGACTATCAAACACCATTGGGTATAGTGACAGAGTAGAGCACCACAATGTCAAAGTTTCTATTTGTCACCTACCATTAGGTAGATAGACAATGACAGGCTAGGATTATGTCATTCTGTCTCTTTTTTACCTGCTATCGGGTATAGTCACAGAGAATCGGAGTAATGTGATGCCACAGTGTCTAAATGTCACCCAACTTATGGTAAAGTAACATAGAGTGAAGTAATATGATGTCATAGTGTCATAATATTCAGGTATAGTGACATACTGTGATGGCATATTGACAATCTGTCACATACTTTCATATGACACTGACAAGTAGTGAGGTCTTGTGATTAAAAGGTTTTTTGGGTCAACCATCATCAGAAAAAGTGACAAAGGGTGGAGTAATAACATGTCACAATGACAATGTCACCTACCATTAGGTATAGTGACAAAGAATGAGGAAATATCATGTCACAATGACCCACCATTAGGTAAAGTGACAAAGAGTGAAGTAATAACATGTTGCAATGACAATGTGTTACACAACATTAGATATAGTGACAAAGAGTGAAGACCTAACATGTTGCAAATGACAATTTGTCACCCACCATTAAGTATAGTGACAAAGAGTGAAGTAATAACATGTTGCAATGACACGCAACATTGAGTATAGTGACAAAGAGTGAAGACCTAACATGTTGCAAATGACAATTTGTCACCCAACATTAGGTATAGTGACAAAGAATGAAGTAATAACATGTCACAATGACAATGTGTCACCCAATATTAGGTATAGTGACAAAGAGTGAAGTAATAACATGTCACAATGACAGTGTGTCACCCACCATTAGGTATAGTGACAAAGAGTGGAGTAATAACATGTCACAATGACAGTGTGTCACCCACCATTAGGTATAGTGACAAAGAATGAAGTAATAACATGTCACAATGACAATGTGTTACCCAACATTAGGTATAGTGACAAAGACTGAAGAAATAACATGTCACAATGACAATGTTCATTGAGTATAGTGACAAAGAGTGAAGACTTAACATGTTGCAAATGACAATTTGTCACCCAACATTAGGTATAGTGACAAAGAGTGAAGTAATAACATGTCACAATGACAATGTTCACCCAACATGAGGTATTTGCTGGTCTAGCTTTGAGATCGCCTAAATAATACCTTCCTTACATGTGAAAGATGTAAAACATTGAGACTGTTGGATATATATATATATATATATATATATATATATATATATATATATATATATATATATATATATATATATATATTGATGTGCCAAATGTGCACATCAAGTTCGGAAAATCATTCCTCATCAGTGACACTAGGGGCCGAAAAAGTTGACAGATTAAAAAAACATACGCCAAACAGTTGCAAATTAATGAATCTAAAGTTCCAAAAATATGTGAATCCAAATCCAGCTATACATATATATATCTCTTCAATTCTTGCCTCGGTTTATTTAAGGGCCTAGTTACGGTACTGATACTGTAACAACGGTTTATGAGAAATAAATTATTATTATTATTATTATTTAAGAAATGACATTGTTTTTGTCAGCGTTCATGCGTTATGATTGACAGTGGACTGTCGCAAATTGCATGAACGCCTTCGCGTTTTTTGTGACAGCCCACTGTCGTTCACAACGCATGAACACTGACATAACATATACACAAAATGTTTTAATAGTACAGGAAACTGAAGAAGCCTGTGGTTTAGCTTAAGCTTGGTTTGTAACATATATTGATAAAGACGAGCTCTTTACTCAGTGCAAATGATATATTTTTAAACAATGTTTACCAAAGTTATAATTTTTTTCAACTATTGATAAAATGTGTCAATTTAGACTGAAGTCCAAACGTAAGCTGTTTTTGAAGATAAAACTTAAATTTTATAAATTTCTTCAAAATTTTCTTCGATTTTATTATAAAATGACCTGAAATGAACATTTTCTCCTATTTCTATGTATCTTACTTAAATATTTCTCTTATCATAATAACAATAACAAAGTTAAGTCCACACTTAAGTCTTGTTTGCGATCTTAGGGCAAGTTTGTTAAATTATTATTGAAATTTTATCATTTATAACCCAATATCAATATAATAAATGAAAAAATATCTGTAATTCCAATTAAATGCTGTATGTGACTTTTTTTCCAATGACTTTTTTCTTATGACTTTTTCCTAGATTCTTAATTTGTATATATTTATTTATAAATTCAATTTTTTATCTTATACAATAATTATTTTTACTTAACTAATGTGTGTAAACAACTACCATGAATGCATCCCAATATTTGCCGTTAAAACAGTTGAAAAAAAATACTGAAAAAAATTACAAAAATATGAAGTGAATAATTCCTAAACAATAGCAATGTAGCAGTGTAAGAAAAACATTAAATATTTAATTCCTTTTCATTTTATAATTATGTTCCTATTGTTTATTTGGAGTTTTAATTCTTATATGAACGTCATCAGTATTATGCAGTGTCTTAGCAAGCTAAAAGTTGTCTTCAGAATGCAGAACAAACACATTAATTAATGAAGTTGTTTTAAAAAGACCCTATACAATAGAACATCTGTGCAATGTGTTTGATTATTATATATTTTACAACACTTATTATGATACTTGTAGTCATATTAGTTGTTGCATTGTGTCAACAAGGATTTGTCATGACTTATTATATATGACATGAGTAACTCATGTCAAAGGCATGGTGTCTTTAAATACTGAGCTTGAAAATCCTACTGGCAAACCAGTACAAATCATCATAATGGACAACAGCAAGAAAATATTGATATATGGCCATAGTTTTATAAATCATCTTTATAGATATATGCAGCAAAAACAGGTGAAATTCCATCTGAAATTTCAAGTAGAGATGATAGGGTTGAGTGGTGGAAGAACAACAGACTTGCTTCGAAGAGCATGCAGAAATTCTTCATTCAAGAAGTACAGATATGTTTTTTTACAGACAGGGGGCAATGATATATCTCCTGATTCCAATGCCCATCAGATAGCAGAAGATATAAAACAATTGGCAAAGTTTTTTAAACAGAATGGGGCCAAAGTTGTAGTGGGCACACTTTTCCCAAGAAGAAAATTTAGAAAGCACCCAACTATGTCCATCAGTAAATATGACCAACAAAAAAAGCTGGTGAACAAAATTTTGGAAGAAATCTTAAGAGATGAAAACATTCTTGTATGGCAGCATCGACGATTTCCATCAAAGAATCATTTTCTTGATGGTGTACATCTGAATCCTGCTGGTAACAAGAAATTTGTAGCTAGTGTTGCTGCTGGCTTAGGCCATGTGATAAGAAAATAATATAATGACAATTATTTACATAAAGGCCCTTTTAAGGGCCAACCAAATACTGCGAAAAGTATCTATAAAAATCATGGTATTTAAACATAAAAAAGTTGGTTAATGTGTAACATCTCATCAGAATTTTTCAGCTAATTGAGAAGAGGACAATTAGTTCATAAATATTAAAATATCTTATGTCCAAGATCAATTATAATAATCTTTATCAATTTAAAGATTGTTCAAAGTAACATCTTATAGCATTACATAAAATACATGCACTGAACAAAGTTTTATATATTCAAATGAAAAATGAAATTCCAAATTAAAATATACATCACAAAATATCGAAAAGTTTGCATTAGCATTAAATTAAATACATACATTCCATGTACCAATCAACAAAAGGAGGAGAAAATTCTAAATTAACAAGAAAATAGAATATCAAATATAAGTCAATAACACTATATTTAGAGTTTATATATCTGACTTTACACTTTACTGAATTGATATATCTGACAGACCATTTACCTTTTATTTATGTAACAATTAAATCTGCTTATTTAATTGATAGTTGATAATTTAATAATAAAAAAAATACAAGCTGATTTGGGAGTTGATCAAGAAACTAAATTTCCTTAATTTTTTTTTTGAAATTAATAATATTAATTTAAACAAAAAAATTGAGGAAAATTTTACTTTTTAAAATTTGAATGTCTGCAACCATGTTTGTAAACCTATAGTAGGAGTTTATTTCTGAATACTTTTGTTATAAATATACGTGTCATAATAACACCTCTGGATGTTACCTATTATTATTAAAATCTCTATTTGCATACAATTATTTTTGGTCTGTCTCTTTGGTAGGGTTAAGGTAATGGTTTTTTATATCCCACTCCAGAATATTTCACTTATACAGAGATGGTCGGTTTGGAAAATGGTTGAGGAAACTGGAGTACCCAGAGAAAACTACTGACCTGCAGCAAGTAAACAGACCAATGCCCCACATGAAATGCTTTACCCACATGGATGACATCAATAACTATTCAGTCTATTATTACCTTAACACAACTGGTGCATGAACTGCACATTGAATAGACATTAACCTCTGTGCCATAGAGGTAAAAGAAAAGAACTTTAAAAAACTGAGATTTTTGCATTGGTATGAATGACTAAATAAAGGAACATTGTGATAAAATCATTTATTATTGATTACTACTTAAACCAGTTATAGGACGAGTTTTAGTCACGTTATTAATAAATTAAAAAATTAATTTGTTATTGTATTTCTTTGTTTAGTGTAAAAAAAACAAAGTTTTGATGTGTTAAGCAAAAAATTCAGTGAAAAATATAAAATTAAGTCAGCAGTTTTATGTATAATTTGATAAGTAATTTGGCAACTAAACTGTGAATTCACCTGCTACAATTATTGCATAACTAACAGGTAATCTGTCAATTATAATCATAGATGGACTGTTTATTTGTAAGATCAAATTATAACAACTCTATCAATTGAGTAAGTAGATATGTGAGGCCACTGGTTTGCATGTGTGCAATGGACATAAATAGGCTTAACAAAAAAGTTTTTAAGTGGGCTAATAAGTTTCGTGGTAAATGTTTTAAAAACTGGAGTTTTAGGGTGCGTAATAAATTTGTTGAAATTGATCTCAATATGTTTGATAGCACAGATGTTTACCCTAGTAAACGTTTTTTAAGAGTGGCTCAAAACATTTGTGTATTTAATAGTTTTAATTGCCTGTATATTTTATTTAGTTTTGAGGTGAATCTATAATAAATAAATTATCTTATCTTATGTTGTCAATTTCTATACATTACCGATGAAATTGGTTTTGTGAAAACAGGTGTAAATGTTATACTCCAAGAAGAGGGGGATTATTTATTTATTTTTTATAAATGTATATCAGTATACAATACATGTACAGGTAGTTATTCTATGTATATTGTGATACAAATATATGACAGCTTTCTTTGTATTGAGGGGTACATTGAGACAACAATATGCAGCAAATATACTTCCAAATTCTGACATGTTGTTTTTACAACCATTACGAAAGAGATTGTTTGTCTATTTCTGGACTCGTCTATTATATCTGATGAAAAGCTTTTTGTTTTCCTATGAAAAAGAACAAATAACATAAAATCCCATCATTACATGTTATTTGTATCAGATTTATGGCTTTAGTACAAAAATGAGTCTGTATATGTAGCAGCTTCATAATGAGTGTTTCTTTTCATTGCAACTAGTTGCAGGGATGTTACATATTTATTAGTGTTGAATATTTATGCAGAAATTTTAAAAGATAAATTTTGTCATTGTTCAAATATAGGTTTTGACATTTTTCAATACCAGATTTGTCTTTGGGAAATATATTAATCTTTTTTAATTATTGATAGTACAGTGTATATTATTACACAAAGTAATATTTTATATTTTTTGTTCTAGCTTTAGCTGTGTAGTTAAGATTTGTTTTTTTTAATCACCTTATATTCATACTTCTGTTTTTCTTTTTTAGATATACATTTTCAGATTAATAATAAAAGAAAGGTTTTAATTTAAAGTTAAAATACATAAGTTCACGGAATAATCAGTTTTCTTTTAGCACCTTAACATTTCAACTACAAAGAATTTATTTAACAGAGTTTGTCATTTCCATTGTTTTTTTTTTATTGTATATCTCATTTCACTGTTTAATATTTAAGTACATTAAAACTAGTTTCTTTTGCATTTATAATTGGGTAATGACTACATTTCCTCAATTTCAGACTTCATTTAGACTAATTCTATTTCATTTCATTTGCAGCTCTCTTTATTTTTTTAGATTTTTTCTGTATTTGTAACTTATAACAAATTTATAGTTAGACCATTTCATTTCATTTTTCTGAAAGTCATAATTCATTATATTTGTTTCTCTTGTAGATAATATTAATTCATCATATTTTGTTTCTCTTGTAGATAATATTCCTTTATTTTTCCATTTTATTAAAACTGTTTTAATTTATATTCAGCTATTTTCAGTTATTATTGCATATTATTTCAATTGAAAATGAAGTCCAAGGTGTTAATTGCTGGCCACTCTCAAGCCAAGTACTTTTCACACCACTTGAAAAGAACAGATGTTGATGTTGTTTCGTTTTCAGGCTTTAGGATTGAGCAAATGTGGGAGAAAATTCATACGATGGTACCCTTCTACACCATGATTGTGCTGCACATCGGGGCAAACAATTTATGGAATGACTCTGTATCTAAAGTTTTCAGGCAGTATCAAAATTTAGTACAGAACATCTGGACTGTAAACGCCACGTGTAGGTTGGTCATTTCTGGTTTGTTGCCACGTGGCCAGAACCGTTTTCCAGGGAAATCCAAGTCTGTTAAATTCTTGTCGATGGTCAACAGGAAGGCACTTGCCGTTAACAAAAAGTTACACCTCATATCTCAGTCGTATCAAAGGTTGAGTTATGTAGGACATCCGGACTTCATGGTAAACGGTCAACTTCAGCCCATGTTAAGTAGGGATGGACTCCACCTGAACAGGAATGGTACTGCCAACATTGTGGCTAAAATCGAAATGGAAATTCACAGGTTGAGATTTTCTAGTTTTGAAACTGCTACAAAATTAAGGAATACAGAATTTGTAGCAAGGTCACCCATCGCACAACTAGAATGTCTAATCCCAAGTAAACCAGAAATTCCTACAACATACAGGGATGTATTGCTGAAAAATTTATTTCACACAAACATTTCTTTTATGGTAGATAAAAAGACCAATACACCAGTCTCCAGCATTTTTGGTGACGTAATGCTCAATGACTCAAACAAAACTGTTCCTACTCCATATAGGGATGCTCTGATGAGAAATTTAACATCTCCACATACTTGTATGCCATCAGCAAAAAAAAAAATAAATAAATACCGCCCAGGTTAAAGGCGTACCAGACAGTACTTGTGATAACACTTTCGGTACATGTGGTGTTTCCAATAACACCACACAGGATTTACCAGTACCATATGCCACTTGTGAGGATGCTGTTAAATATAGCGGTATTTCAAATAATGCTGCAAGGGATACACCCAAAAAACAGGTTAAAGGCGTACCAGACAGTACTTGTGATAACACTTTTGGTACATGTGGTGTTTCCAATAATACCACACAGGATTTACCAGTACCATATGCCACTTGTGAGAATGCTGTTAAATATAGCGGTATTTCAAATAATGCTGCAAGGGATACACCCAAAAAAACAGGTTAAAGGCGTACCAGACAGTACTTGTGATAACACTTTCGGTACATGTGGTGTTTCCAATAATACCACACAGGATTTACCAGTACCATATGCCACTTGTGAGGATGCTGTTAAATATAGCGGTATTTCAAATAATGCTGCAAGGGATACACCCAAAAAACAGGTTAAAGGCGTACCAGACAGTACTTGTGATAACACTTTCGGTACATGTGGTGTTTCCAATAATACCACACAGGATTTACCAGTACCATATGCCACTTGTGAGGATGCTGTTAAATATAGCGGTATTTCAAATAATGCTGCAAGGGATACACCCAAAAAACAGGTTAAAGGCGTACCAGACAGTACTTGTGATAACACTTTCGGTACATGTGGTGTTTTCCAATAATACCACACAGGATTTACCAGTACCATATGCCACTTGTGAGGATGCTGTTAAATATAGCGGTATTTCAAATAATGCTGCAAGGGATACACCCAAAAAACAGCAGTCATCCTCTTCCAGCTTCCAGAATAAGATATATTTTAAAGGTGCATTAAATGTGTGATCAAATTTTTTTCTTTGTCGGATCAAGTACAGAAACAGATTAAACTCAAGTGTTGAGCATGCTTACCAGACTGAGGCTGCACTTTACCACAACAAAATCTGTTTGGCTGAGAAGATATACAATGCCCCATCAGCTGCCACTGCAAAGAAGCTGGCTAAAACTATTGTCAAACAAAGGTCATGGTTTCAGGTGAAGAAAAGTCTCATGGTCAATTTATTGCAAGCCAAATTTGACCAAGTAACAGAATTCCGTGAGTATCTTTTAAGTACACATGGTAGCCAGCTATTACACAATGTCGCCGACCGGTTTTGGGGCACCGGCAGATTTAATGAGGGTAAGAACTTTTTTGGCAATTTGTTAATGCAACTGCGGAATAAACAGATGCAGACCAATAGGGAAGAGTGTAGAAGGCCTGGTTTGGTAAGTAAAACTTTAGTCTCTAACAATGATGCCACTTTGTCCCCAGTAACTAAAGCAATTCAAGTGGCAACCCATAATTCAGAGGCTCTTGAGGCAATCTGTACTCCAGATGATGAGGTAAGTATACTACCTGGTATTCCTAAACCTCAACACAACGAACTTGATGTCACTGAGGTAGGTGGTAAAAATTCAGTTTGTTTGTCCATAGACATAGTTAGTAAAACTACTCCATTGGCTAAGCAAGGTTTAAACATTCTTAAAAGTCCAAGTAAAGGTCAAATAACAAATGCCAGTGTTCAAACTAAAACTAAAAATACTAAATCAAAATTAACAAAAAGCAACAGTACTAAGTGGATCTGAAATGTCATTTGTTGCAAGTAATCCTAATAAAGGCATTCAAGAAGTCATGAAGGAAATTGAAAATAATATTAGTTTAAACTTAACGCTATCATCATGGATATTGCATTTAAACGGTTATTTAAACCTGCTCAGGAACACAATATACAGGACGACAACCGTCGCCAATTTCTTAAATTACATTATGCAAACAAAGGCATAGATGCTATTAATATTTCTAATATACTACTTAATAAAGTAGTACAATCTAAAGTCCCTACTTATTTCAAATATAACTCGCCACCTCTAATTTCCTACTCCTACAATAAACCCATTGCATCCAAAATTTTCAACTATAAACATACTTTGCAGTGCCTAAACTTTCATAACTTTACTCCACCTTCCTGCTCTTGCTCAGCGTCCCCATATATTTATAAACCAGCTGGGCATGTAGTAACAGGTGATCTCAATATTATTGAGAATACTAAATTAAGATGTCTTCTTTCAAAAGGCCCTAAATACAGGGAGGCTCAACCTTTTACTTGGGGACAGAATTTCAAAATTATTATGGATTCTGTTGAAGAGTATGCTAGAGGTTGGGCTAAATTAGAAGACGTAGAGCTTGATACTTTATCCGACTGGATGAGGACAATTAGAAATTTTGTCAAGTCAAGGATTGCAAAACTTAATGGGTCTATGGGTACTAAACCTTCTTTAGTGCTCAGGGACCCTGAGGTTTCTGTGGTCCTTACTGACATACATAACAGGTATGTTGTTGTCCCTGCTGATAAAGCTTCTAATAACATTATTTTCGTTTGCAAGAAATTCTATGTTGAATGTCTTATTAAGGAGCTTGGTTTAGATAGTATATCAGAGAATCCTACTTATACCAAAACTAATTTTACAAAAGATGAAGTTCTTTCCAATCATAGGGGAGTCCTTGAGTCTTTTGGTATCAATTTGAAACAGGAAGAACTTGACCTGCCTTACTTGTATTGGATTCCAAAACTTCACAAAAATCCATACAAGGAAAGATATATAGCAGGTTCCTCTAAATGTACTACTAAATCATTATCAGTAATTCTAACACAAATTTTGACAGTTGTCAAAGATGGCCTTCAGACTTATTCAGATATAGTCTATTCTACATCTGGCATCAACCAAATGTGGATTCTCAAAAATTCTAAAGAACTACTTGACCATTTTGTCTCTAATACTCTATCTTCAGTAAAAAGTATAAAAACTTTTGATTTTTCTACCCTTTACACCACTATCCCTCATGCTAAATTGAAAGAACGTCTAAAACAAATCATTCACTTTTCATTTTTTTACAAAAACGGTAAACCAAGATATAAATATCTAGTGCTCAACAGGGATTCTGGTTATTTTGTAAAACACCATACAGACTGCAAACAAAAATATACTGAAGATACCATCAACAAAATGTTAGAATTTTTGATAGACAACATATTTGTTGTGTTTGGCAATATTATCTTTCAGCAAACAATCGGTATACCAATGGGCACAAACTGTGCGCCTTTACTTGCTGATTTGTTTCTTTATTCATATGAATCAGAATTTTTACAGAACCTTGTCAAATCTGGGAAAAAGACTGTCGCTAAATCATTCAACTACACATACAGATATATAGATGACGTTCTTTCTCTAAATAATCACAAATTTGGAGAATATGTGAATGTCATCTATCCAAGTGAGCTTGAAATAAAAGACACGACAGATTCTCCATGTTCTGCTTCATATTTGGACTTATACCTCAATTATGACACCCATGAAAGGTTACATCTGAAGCTATACGACAAACGTGATGACTTCAATTTTTCTATTGTCAACTTTCCGTTTCTTTGCAGTAATATCCCTGCTTCTCCTGCGTATGGTGTATATGTTTCACAGTTAATACGGTACGGTAGAGCTTGTTCCCACTATGGGAACTTTCTGCAACGAAGCAAATTACTTACAATTAAATTGTTGACACAAGGATATCGCAAGCCTAGGCTAATCAGGGCCCTTAAAAAGTTTTATGGCCGTCATCACAATATTGTTGATAAGTATGTAGTCACTGTATCCCAACTTATACTGGATATATTTGACTTACCATAGTTCTTTGTTCCTCTCATTCTCAAAATTGACTTGCACGTGACGGGTGTAGCTAGCTAAACAGGAGGTGCTTACCCTTCCGGAGCACCCGGCCTCACTTCCTTGATGGAAGTTCACGTGTATCACCAATTTTGCCAGTTTGCAAAGTTTTTACTTTGTTTTTGGGATTGTGATATGGACAAGGACTGGTATGTTTGTTTTATTATTACTTCGCAATGTGTCAGGGAAACCATTGTTGTTGATATTGAAATTTGTAATGTTTTGGACACAGATATTTGGTTAAAAAATGACATTTTTTGCTTGGCTGATGATGTTAGACTGCAAATAACAGATGGTAAATGCATTGATGACAGGGCTATATTGGCATCTCAAAATCTTTTGTCGAACCAATTTTCTAGGCAACTGTTTTGGCACAAACCTCTGATTTTAAAGAAATGAAGGGACCAATGGTTCAAATATTATTTGAAGGAAACAAAACATATGGACACTGGGTTACTGTTTCAACAATTGATTGCTATCCTGACGAAATAAACCTTTTTGACAGTTTGAATAAGATGATGTCCAAACAAACACAAAAACAAATTGCTATGATTTTGAAAACTGAAAATTCCTCCATTTCAGTGAACCATAAACTTGTTCAACAACAATTTGGAGGAACAGATTGTGGTTTGTTTGCAATAGCATTTGCTGTATGTATTTGCTTAGGTGAAGATCCATCTTTGTATTTTTTCCACCAAGATCTAATGAGAAATCATTTGTTGCAGTGCTTGGAAAAAAAAGTTTCACCATGTTTCCACACATAAAAAAATCTAAATCAGTTCGAAATTCAAAGCATGGTACTCAGAAAATTTCAGTTTACTGTTCTTGTAGAGGGCCATATGATGAGACAATAGATAATATGGTGGAATGTTCAGTGTGCAATGAATGGTATCATTTAAAGTGCATTAATTCCCAGCCTGTATCAGAATTAACTAAAACAAATACAACCTTTTTCTGCAGTGAATTGTGTGAAATGGATAAAAGAGAATAATGCAATTATAAAATAAATATATTTAGATATTGAATATTTATTTTCTTCTCCCAGTATCTGAATTATTTGTACATTGCAATTAACAACATAGGTTTTCACTGACAGGTAGAGGCTTTTGTGGCCCAGTGGATTATACACTTACCTCTCACCTAGGAATGTCAATCTGCAGTATGCTGGTTCAGTGAGCTAGCACTATAAAACCACTTTATGGCTGCGCTAGTACAAGCAGATAAAATACTTGCATACACTCCTGACATTGTTCTCTTGTGAATAGCTGAAAAAATGCTGATGTGACATTAATTACTTCGAAAAGGAACAAACCTTTACCAACAGATTAGACTACTTAACTACCACAACAACCTTCCTTTGTATAAAACTTAAATTTCGGACATATAATCTTAAGTAACAGTTTTAATTTACTTTTTATTGTCTGATTTCAGTTTGTTTTCTTTTTAGGTATTTGGCATAGACAGTGTGTTTCTCTTTTAGGTACCTGGCATAGACAGTTTGTTTCTTTTTTCAGGTATTCAACATAGACAGTTTATTTCTTTTTCATATATTAAACATACACAGTTTGTTTCTTTTTAGGTATTTGGAATAGATAGTGTGTTTCTTCTTTTAGGTATTCAGCATAGACAGTTTGTTTCTTTTTTCAGGTATTCAAAATAGACAGTTTTTTAGCTCACATGAGCACAGTTTTTAAAAAATATTTTAATTAGTGTGTCAAATCTGTAAAGTCTTAAATCTGGATCTGAAAATTGCTCATGTGAGCTTTTGTTATGGATAGGAACATCCATCCATACATCCATCAAAAGACTTCTCAGACACTACTGGTCACATTTCATTCATATTAGTCAATAGCACCTTTAAACCATTGCCATTCTCATTTGTGTTTCTGGTCACTTTGGCTACCAAAAGTAGGTCACAGTGACCTATATAGCTAATAACCAAAACAATAAAAATAATGTTATCTGAAACCACTTCTATTGAGGCAACATGTTATGACTTAACCAGGTATTATCAAGACATACCAGTTACATTTAAAATCAGGTGAGCAAATTAGGGCCATCTTGTTTCTTTTTCATGTATTGAGCATAAAGTTACTTTTTTTTCTTTTTCTTTTTTTTTTTTGGTATTTGGCATAGGCAGTTTGTTTCTTTTTTCAGGTATTCAATATAGACAGTTTGTTTCTTTTTTCATGTATGGCCAAAATGAACATTATGTGTGTCTCAGGTTACATTCCTGGTAAAAATAGGGTAGGTAGGTAGGGAACCTTTTTTTGTTTTTTTAAATCTTTTAACAAAAGTTTATATACTGGACACATCTCACAGTGCTTGTTCCAAAATGCTGAAACATTTTTTAGAGTAGGCCTAGAAAAATAGGGTAGGGTAACCTGAAACACATTTGTTTCTTCTCAGCCTATTCAACATAGAGACTGTTTCTTTTTCAGGTATTCAACATGGTTTGAAAGGGAGTTTGTTTCCTTTTCAGATGTTCAACATAGACAATTATATAAAATATTTTTACTGGGGGATCCATATTTGACACATTTTTCTTTTTCAAGAATTAAAAAGACAGTCAATTACTCTTTTTTTTTGGGGGGGGGGATTCAGCAGAAATAATTTCTTTTTGTTTTCAGATCATCAACAGAAAATTTGTTTCTTATTGTTGGTTTTTCAGCATTGTTTGTTCCTTTTACAGATATGCAACACAGAGTTTTTTTTTCTTGTTCAAAGTTCTTACTACCTGACTGATGAGGTCCAAGTAAGAACACTTGTTGATCTATTGAAAAAATGTTGTGATGCAACTTTTTACAGGAAGGGCCGAAACTTCATGGTGACTGTATATATAATAATTAAATCTGTAAATTCAGAAATTAAAAATAGCAATGTGCGATTTAATAATAAAAAAAAAATAAAACAAACATACCAGTCCTTGTCCATATCACAATCCCAAAAACAAAGTAAAAACTTTGCAAACTGGCAAAATAGGTAATACACGTGAACTTCCATCAAGGAAGTGAGGCCGGGTGCTCCGGAAGGGTAAGCACCTCCTGTTTAGCTAGCTACACCCGTCACGTGCAAGTCAATTTTGAGAATGAAAGGAACAAAGAACTATGGTAAGTCAAATATATCCAGTATAAGTTGGGATACAGTGACTACATACTTATCAACAATATTGTGATGACGGCCATAAAACTTTTTAAGGGCCCTGATTAGCCTAGGCTTGCAATATCCTTGTGTCAACAATTTAATTGTAAGTAATTTGCTTCGTTGCAGAAAATTCCCATAGTGGGAACAAGCTCTACCGTACCGTATTAACTGTGAAATATATACACCATACGCAGGAGAAGCAGGGATTTTACTGCAAAGAAACGGAAAGTTGACAATAGAAAAATTGAAGTCATCACGTTTGTCGTATAGCTTCAGATGTAACCTTTCATGGGTGTCATAAATGAGGTATAAGTCCAAATATGAAGCAGAACATGGAGAATCTGTCGTGTCTTTTATTTCAAGCTCATTTTATGCATTCATTCTTCAAACTCTCTTTTTCTTTTTTGATGCAAATAACCTGTCAAGTAATTTAGGTTCTTTTCGGATTATTTTCTAAGAATTTATTAGTATTTGGATAGTTTTGTCACCAGGAAAGTCTCAGGGATTGTTGTTTACGAATACATGAATACAAGTATTACTGAAGTAGCATCATGAAAATATTTTACAGATAATCTTACTATTTATCAAAAGGATTATTCAATTTCAGACCTTAGACATTTTGGGTGTCACAGAAGTGTATCCTGCATACTACTTTAGTTATCCTGCTTCATGTTTTCAGGATTATATTGGAGAAGGGGAAATTATTAGTAACTGAGATAAGTGCTAAACTAGTTGTAAGACAATGCTTCATCTCAATCCAAAGCTACATAAATGGTGATCTTGTATAGTGTGGTCTGAGCTGCAGTAATACTGTACAATGCATTTACAGAATGCCAGTTTACCCCTATCTATATTTGAGTACAAAATGTAGACTAACATTTATGATGTATAATGTGTTCTGAAATGTGATGGACATTTACAGTATATATAATTTGTTCTAAAAATGTGATGGACATTTACAGTATATATAATTTGTTCTAAAAATGTAATGTGTTCTGTAACTGTCTCTAAAAACAAAGTTTAACTCAGTTGTTGGTGAATTAGTTGTAAAATTATCAAGTGGGACTTTATTGTTCTTTAGGTCTTGAAAATTGTATTCGAAGTCTCACTGATCAAAAGTAACAATTAGTTCTTCTAGTATAAATTCATTAGAGATCAAATGCTTACATGTAACCAAGACGAGAGATTTTATTCCTAGCAGAAATGTTACTCAATTGCTGAACAAAAAATCTGATACAAACATTTAAAAAAATTTAAGTCAATATTATATAGGAGATAACACATGAGCAATGCAATATAGAAAAAAGATATTGCTGAAGAATTTTTTTAATAATGGTTTTAAACTGTGTTTTTTCCCATGACTCGCTTTAGAACAAAAAAGCCAAGTTGGTTTAAAAATGCCCTAAATTTCCTTTTTTCTTCTTTATTTATTCATTTTTAAATTTGCTCTCTGATTCAGTTTTATTTATTTTTTTATTATTTTTTTATTTTTTTTTATTTTTTACAATTTTCTAAGAATAAAAAAATTCTTGTTCTATTTCTACCTAAGGCTGTATATTCCTTTCATTTTTAAGATGGATATTTCACTGTAAAAAAATTCACATTGTTTAATCTATCAACTTTTTCGGCCCCTAGTGTCACTGATGAGGAATGATTTTCCGAAATGTGCACATCTGGCACATCAAAATTTAGCAGGTATTTGTTATATATATTTACTACCCCTGAGCGGGTACCGCTGCTGGTGGAGTAAATCTCCCCGAGGGTATCCATAACTCAGTAGGCAGTACTTTGTGCTGTCAGAAAATATACCATTTAGCAAAATTTTCAGTCGTCTTAATTTTTGAAATTTATTTAAAACTAAGGTCTGTTCCCTCCTGCAAATTATTCCTTAGCTGGATTTGGATTCACATATTTTTGGAACTTTAGATTCATTAATTTACAACTGTTTGGCGTATGTTTTTTAATCTATCAACTTTTTCGGCCCCTAGTGTCACTGATGAGGAATGATTTTCCGAAATGTGCACATCTGGCACATCAAAATTTAGCAGGTATTTGTTATATATTTACTACCCCTGAGCGGGTACCGCTGCTGGTGGAGTAAATCTCCCCGAGGGTATCCATAACTCAGTAGGCAGTACTTTGTGCTGTCAGAAAATATACCATTTAGCAAAATTTTCAGTCGTCTTAATTTTTGAAATTTATTTAAAACTAAGGTCTGTTCCCTCCTGCAAATTATTCCTTAGCTGCATTTGGATTCACATATTTTTGGAACTTTAGATTCATTAATTTACAACTGTTTGGCGTATGTTTTTTAATCTATCAACTTTTTCGGCCCCTAGTGTCACTGATGAGGAATGATTTTCCGAAATGTGCACATCTGGCACATCAAAATTTAGCAGGTATTTGTTATATATTTACTACCCCTGAGCGGGTACCGCTGCTGGTGGAGTAAATCTCCCCGAGGGTATCCATAACTCAGTAGGCAGTACTTTGTGCTGTCAGAAAATATACCATTTAGCAAAATTTTCAGTCGTCTTAATTTTTGAAATTTATTTAAAACTAAGGTCTGTTCCCTCCTGCAAATTATTCCTTAGCTGGATTTGGATTCACATATTTTTGGAACTTTAGATTCATTAATTTACAACTGTTTGGCGTATGTTTTTTAATCTATCAACTTTTTCGGCCCCTAGTGTCACTGATGAGGAATGATTTTCCGAAATGTGCACATCTGGCACATCAAAATTTAGCAGGTATTTGTTATATATTGTACTGTAATCAACTAATTTTTGTTAAAAAAACAAGAAAATTTACTACTGATATCGACAATATAGTTCATTTTTCATTACCACTAAATAACAACAGAATTAAGATAGCAACTATAATTAAGACAAGACCGTTGTATGAACAGTGAAGTTGAATGTCCCTTTCGATATTCATACGCGATGTTAGTGATCAGACTCGAGAAATTAGTACACATAACACAAGCTGATGTTTATATTAAAAACAAAATTTAGCATTATAATTTGGTTTTAATTGGGTTTCTTTACATTTCTTAACTCGTTTTAGTATCAAATATATACTATATAGATCATTTTAGTTGATATGTATTACTTGGCCGTACGGTTCGCAACACACGCAAAATAGTGCAAAGTTTGCGATTTAATTTCTTGCTTGAAACTTATTTTTTCTCCATGAAATTTTTTTCAATGTTTTTATCCTTTACCATTTTTGATTGGAAGTCAGTTTGGCTATACAGACAACGATATTTCCAAAAACGTATACGTGGCAATAGCCATTCCATTATTACCAAGTACTTGGCAATAGCCTCGGCCCAAAAAGAATGTCATTTCTTGAATGAAACATTTTTAATGATGAAGAGATTAACTCAATCAAGGGATCTTGATAAAAAAGAAGAACTGCTAAGTGTCCATATAGGATATCAAAGGCCAGATTCTAGTCGAATCGAAAAACTTTTAGTCGCAAGGCATTAAATGCAGAAGATGGTTACCGAAGTAACAGTGGCATGACAGAGTGTACGACCTCGACGACTCACAACCTAAACAATGGGTTTAAAACATAGTAACAACTCTTTGTACTATTTGTATTATAGTTTTATAACGGGTAGTTTTTTTAGACGTATTTATTTATAACTGAGAAAACTTTCTAGGGTTCACATGTTGCTTTATTAATGATACAAGATATGGTACAATATAATGCACAATACACAGGAAATGTACATGAACACCCTAAAACAAAACAAAACAATAAGATAAGATAAGATAAGCAAACTTTAATTGAATTCGGCATGACTAAAACAACGGTAAAACATGAGCTCTGAGGAGCTTTTTACCGAATTTATTCATATATACACATAAATTACATACAGTCACAATCAAACAAATAAGCACATGAATACAAAAGCACAACACATAAAATGAAATAAAATTACATGCAAAGCACTATAATTTAGCAATTTTGCAATTGAATTAAAAAAAAAACTGAAAAGCACTGAACTAAGTCAAAACCAACTAAAATAGTATAATGAACTCAGCGAAGGAAAAGGAAACTAAAAATTGGGTATGTTTACCAGAATAGAATAAGCATAGTAGTAAAACACAAAAAACAGATACACTGCTATTGCGAAAAGCAAGCCGAGCAACGACATGCCAAACCATTCCATGATCGAATCCGACTTTTGAATGTGAAAAACTGTGTTCTGTCCTAAAATAGTTCGGCAAGTCGTTCCACTAGAGTAGCAGCAGCGTATCTAAACGATTTCTTACCATAGGTTGCAGTTCTGACTCGTGGGAATATCCAAGATATTTTGGTACTGAAAGAATAGCAGAGTTTTTAATAGTAACAAGATCTTTTAGACAAGGAGGAGCAGGTCGTTAATAATCTTGAAAGTTTCAAAAGCTATCAGTACGTAGTCTGC
>JARBDR010000700.1:0-97027 GCA_029721355.1 Tegillarca granosa | reverse complement strand
AACAAAACGTACCTCAGTCAAAACGCATCCTACCAGAACGTACACAATTTTAGACTGAACGTACTCACACTTTTTCCAAAACGTATCTATATAAAACGAAAATGATATACATTTATTTGAAAACTAAACTTTCAACATACACAAACATATAAGGTTGCGTTAAGTTTATTTGTACGATTTTATTCCGGTTGATAAATTTTTGGTAAACAATCTGATTCATGTACTGGTACATTTTCTGACAGGTTTTGGTAAACAAGATGATAACGGTTATATTGTATAAGTACGTTTTTGATGGGTACGTTTGGACGAGTACGTTTTGGTATGTGAAGGCATTGGTAAAAATGTGGGTACGTTCCTTCCAAAATGGGTACGTTTTGCATGCAGGGTACGTTTTGTCCATAACCCGAATCTTCAGTGATCAGTTTAATGACACCAACAGGTATAGCCTGATTAGAAACTGTAAATATTGACATGTTTTCTTTCCTTTTCATATTCTAACTGGAAGAGAGATTTTATTTTGCCATTTACGTATGTGTTATGGCCTGTCTTGTACTATAGGGCATACCTTGTACTATAGAGCATACATGTCGACTTTTTGTTGATATGCTATCTCAGTGAGAAAGCATATCGAAAACAAGCATACCACTTCCCAAATAAAATAATCCTGACACAAAGTGCTCTTTCTCTCGAATTATTAACGCCAGGTAAGGAAGTAATATCCAATAGCATTGAAAACGGTAGATACAGCCATTTATCACACACCCATTGAATTTTACTACTATAGCGATGCATTACATTTTCTGGTTATGTGATACAGAGGTCCGTATCACATGTATGTATGTGCGATACAACATTTCGTATCACCATGATCGTAGCCGGTGTCGCATGAGAAATGTAAGCCCTATGAGAACTGCAGGTTCCGTTTCCGGTTTCCGGTAAAACTTGCATTTCTCATGGAAGGGGATATGAGATTTACAAGTCCATGAGATTCACAAGTCTTCAACATTTTCGCTAACAGAGGAAGTAATTCAGCAATATATATATAATAAAACGTATGGATCAAGAAACTACGTTACAAGTATCTTACAAAAACGTGTGTACATCTTGGCTTTATAACATTCTTGATATTTATTTACGTACTGTACGTCTGTAGCGAAATACACCGGGACTTACCCGAAAATGCCCCAAAATACCCGAAAATTACAAAAATCACACAAAACTACTAGAAGACATAATTTAGCATTTTTATGATCACTTAAAATATACGTCTCGTTGCTTAAATTTGACTGTAGGCCTAAAATGCAATTTTTGACTCAGTACTATTTGTTTATCACACTAGTCGTATCCTACCTCAAACTTGACCTATCAGAATCGTATCAAGCCGGGAATTATAAATCTTAATACAAGTGAATGTCACTGTATCGTGCATTTACATTGATTTGGTGTAAAGATGCATTAAGTTTTTCAATTTTCTTAAATTTTTTTCTAAATATAAATATATATTAAATTGATGACTTGTAATCAAAATCTATTTGAATCATTTTCTAAAATTTCATTCCTATTAGCTGTAAACAAACAGAATCCTCTAACGTGTTGGTCACATATAACATTTATAATTATTAGCTTGGAGTATGTGCACTGATATACACACTTGAATGTATAAAAAATTTGCATTGATTGTCCGTCATAAATATCCAAATGTATTTTTAATGGTGTTATTTCTTCCTTACAAAGTCACAAATGACAATTTTTTTTTTAAAATTCTCGTTTAATTTATCGTATTTAACAGTTTTATAAATTGTGTTTACACCATCCGTTTTTTAATGATGTTACAGTGTTCTAAAATTAGATCCTGCAGGTCTACATCTGGCTGAGAAATTACTGCTATTTCTATATTTATTTGAGCTTTTGTCATTGAACCAAACATAACATTGTTCATTAGTAACAACATTAAAAATAAGTAGAAAAAACCGTTTGAATTTTTTCCTAGAAAAACTTAATTCAGCTTTAAGAAGCAAAGCATGTGATTGACTATATAAGAAGGTACGTACCAAGATTTGACATGTGACATAGGTTTACTATCCCAGCATTTAAAATTTATTCCATTTGGTTGGATGAGTGCTGTTTGATGTTGACTCAGCAAGATTTCAGATATTTTCTTATTGATCTCAGGAATAATGTAAACTCAAGATCATACTGTACAAGATATTGTGCAAGTTTTTATTGGGGTGCTTAATTTATAAGTGGACACATGTACATTCTTATTTAGAAAATAGATAGATTCCATCCCTCATTCCATTAATCTGACATTTTCCAATTCTGGAAATATGGAACATAAAGGGCCCGTAAACTTGTCCAAAAATATCCAAAAATACAATTTCATATTCTGAAGATGTGAAATATTTTCTTTAAACAGAAAAACCTAATTAGTACCACACATTTATTAGAAGATACCACATGGTACAGTTGTGAGCCTTAGCAACCATTAAAACCACATAGCCAATCATACAAACAAAAAGACCACAGACTTCTGATAGAAGAGCTTTGGGTTTGTCCCCAAGTAAGACTGCAGTTAGCCTCTAGTGTTTTGTGAGAATATTCTCTAGGTGAATGACAACATGCCTCAATAAAAGTGGAAGAATTTGACTGGGGCATAAAACACCATTTTATGATGGATGTCAATTCTGAGATGTTGGAGGAATTCAGAGTACCAGAGAAGACTATATCCACCTTATTTAATAGTGACAAATTTTACCACAATAGGAACTGCCTGGGTGTAATTCAAATCTTAGCAATAAGAGTTACATTTGTTATTTAGTGCTTTAAACCACTGAGCTAGCAGTGACAATGTCTCAATACAATAAATTCAGCCAAATCACAAAATGATTTCATTTTAAAAGCCATCTGAAGTTTTGTAAGAATCATTATATGTCACAGATAATGTATTATTATTAACGTGACAGTTAAATATATAATGGAGTGGAATAATGATGTTTAATGTCCAAATCAAGATTCTAACAATTATATCAATCAATTCAGTTCTGGGGTGGAAGAAGGAAACTAAAGTCCCAAGACTTTTGGCAAGATAACTAACAAACTTTTCACACAAGAATCTGCAAAGTGGGAATCTAACCTAGGTGAAGAAAGGTGCTGTGACCCTTAAGCTGCATTTTACACCACCTGGACACCAAGGCCCCTGGTTTCAATTCAGTCCGCAGATAGGACACTTAAATGCATAATGACATAAAATGCAGTTTGTACATAGCTCTTTACAATCTGAATAAAACTGGTAGCTTAATTTGGGTTGTTAATAAACATATTGACACTAGGCCCCTGGATTAGGTACTCACTGACAGTGATTATTTGCCACTGTTTATTTTGTACATGAACAAGCACTTACAAAGGCACCAGTACCAGCCAAACCACACTAAAAATAAATTTCATAGAATTATAGTGCCACCTTGTCAAATTTTTCAAAAATTAAATTCTTTTGACATCTTCAACAAAGCTTATTTATGAATAAAATTACTTTTTTGATTACTGAAAATAATCTAAAATAAAAAATCAAACTATTACAGCTTAAATATAAGAAGATGACAAAACTTGAGACATGTAAATCATCTTTCCCCACATCTTAAAAAATAAAAGAATTCAATTAATTTTTTCTCTTTTTTAACATTCATTTATTTTTTATTCAACTTATCAAGCAAGTGCAAATTAAGTGGCTGCTGGATGAAGAAAATACAAAAAAAGATTAATTAAACTTTTTCAATATCCCTTTATATATTTTTTTCTGTCAAAATAAATTTAATTTCAAAATGTATTGGTTGTCATAAGTGTTTGACCCAGGCTAGATTAATAATAATAATAATAATATAAATAGTAATTACCAAAGAATGAAGGGAGACAGTGTATATATATATATATATATATATATATATATATATATATATATATATATATATCAAGGTGACTTAATGGGATTTTACCAGGCACACACAGAATAAACATCCATTAACTGGTGAGATATGGTTTCTTACATTTGTGTATACCAGAAGGTGTGATATATGTATGGATGGATTTACAGGTTGCCATATGATAAATAGTACAATCAATTATTCAAGGTGAATTCTTGTCCAACAAATACCAATATAGAACATGAATGTATATAAGTGATAAGACTTTGATAATTATTATCATTATGGCTCTATATTTGCGGATTTGCAGTTTGTTGATAAATAAATAATTAATTATGCAATAAATAAATTAATTATGCTATTGAAGACAATCATGTCTGCATTCATTGTGACACCGATTAAACCCTTTTTTCGATTATATATATTTTTTTGTCTGATTGTTTTTTTAAATTGATTTTAGAGTTATTTCTAAAACTTTATTTTAGAAAAGGAAAGGTCAGTTGTCTGGGTTACTACACAGACATTAATACCATTATTATAGATTTTTTTTTCAGTCTAATAATTCTCATCATAATACAAATTATACAGCAGACACACACAATGATATACTCTGATTTGAGAAGTTCTAACACTATTTTTTCATAAAGTATATAAGTAATCAGTTCGTAAGATATTTATGTTTTGTTACTTCTTGATAGTTTTGATACTTTTGCAAAAAAAAAAAAAAAAAAACCAGATGATGACTTGATGAATTCTTACACAGGTTTGAATTCACTTGTCTGCCTTATATAGGTATACCAAATTAATGCAAGTCTCTGAAGTATTTATTGATTTTGCTGGTATTGGCAGTTTAATTGAAATAACCGACTGACAAATTTTATAATATTTTGTCCTGTTTCTTTTTTTTTTTAGAATTCTGGTTTGGTTTGGTAACTAATACACAAACATTGACATTCATGACGGGCTTGATTTACTTGTTAAAACAAGGTTTCCATTTCATGGTTTGAATTGCTGGTAGCAAATTTTTCCAACCAACACTAATTAATTATTTTTAAAAATTACCAAATATGCCTTACTTCAAAAGTCATATTTCATGGACATATTTACTTCAATATTGTTCTGCTTGCATTTATTTACAAAATTGTGGTTTTTTTTTAAATTAAAAGGATGTTTTTTTTAATTTTTTTTTTCATGGTATCAAATGGCTATCTGTTACCTACCATCACAAACAATATCATGCGTTATACGATGTCATAGTGTCTACCCGTCACTTACAAACAAGAATCATAGAGTCTGTTTCTTACTATCGAGTATATTGACATACAATGGAGTAACTGGGTTGTCATAGTGTCTATCTGTCACCTACCATTACATACAATAGTACTGTGATGTCATAGTGTCTGTCACTTATAATGAAGTACCTTAACATTCAGTGGAGTACTGTGATGTCATAGTGTTGATCAGTCATTTTTTAATTGGTTAAAAAGAGATACAAGTGATTGGTTGGTTGTAATGTTAAGGTTGTACCAGCAAATTTTTAGCTATTCACAATGAGAGCAAGTAGTAGGTGACATTATATTGGAAGATTGGTGAGAGATTATGATTATAACACTTTATGTCACCACACCTGATGGTAGTCTGTTGTGTCAATTGATCTAATGGTGGGTGACAGACAGACTATAAATATATATATATATATATATATATATATATATATATATATATTCATTTTATGTCAGTATACTAGTACCTTAAAGTATTTGACAGACTGACAATATGTCATTTTAATATATCACTATACCAGAAGATTATGGTGGTAGACACATGGTCATTGCAACATGTTATTACTTCACTCTTTCTCACTATACCTAATGGTAAGTGACACATTGTCATTGTGAACATGTTATTACTTCACTCTTTCTCATTATACCTAATATTGGGTGACACATTGTCATTGCAACATGTTATTACTTCACTTTTTGTCACTATACCTAATGTTGGGTGACACATTGTCATTGCAACATGTTATTACTTCACTCTTTCTCACTATAATTAATGTTGGGTAACTCCAGTTAAAACGCATCTATTTAGCCATTAGATTTGTCAGCCAGGCCACATAAGTGACCATAGTGGATATTTTTAGTAGAAAAACAGTAAAAGCCATAAAAAACACATCTATTTGGCCATTAAAAATGTCAGCCAAGCCACATATGTGACCTAAGTGGAGTTTTTTAGAAGAAAAGCTGTAAATCCAATTAAAACGCATCTATTTAGCCATGAGATTTGTCAGCCAGGCTGCAATGTTGACCATAGTGGGAATTTTTAACAGAAAAACAGTAAAAGCCATTAAAATTCATCTATGTAGCCATTTGAAATGTCAGCCAGGCCACATAAGTGACTGTAGTGGGAATTTTTAGCATAAAAACAGTAAAGGCCATAAAAACCTATCTATTTTGCCATTAGAAATGTCAGCCAGGACACAATGTTGATCTATTTGGCCATTAGAAATGTCAGCCAGGCCACATACTTGACCATAGTGGAAATTTTTAGTAGAAAAACAGTAAAAGCCATAAAAACACATCTATTTGGCCATTAGAAATTTTGGCCAGGCCACATATGTGACCTAAGTGGAGTGTTTTAGAAGAAAAGCTGTAAATCCAGTTAAAACGCATCTATTTAGCCATGAGATTTCTCAGCCAGGTTGCAATGTTGACCATAGTGGGAATTTTTAACAAAAATTTAGTAAAAGCCATTAAAATTCATCTATATAGCCATTAGAAATGTCAGCCAGGCCACATAAGTGACCATGGTGGGAATTTTTAGCAGAAAAACTGTAAAGGCCATAAAAATGCATCTATTTGGCCATTAGAAATGTCAGCCAGGACACAATGTTGATCTATTTGGCCATTAGAAATGTCAGCCAGGCCACATAATTGACCATAGTGGATATTTTTAGTAGAAAAACAGTAAAAGCCATAAAAACACATCTATTTGGCCATTAGAAATGTCAGCCAGGCCACATATGTGACCTAAGTGGAGTTTTTTAAAGGAGAAAAGCTGTAAATCCAATTAAAACGCATCTATTTAGCCATGAGATTTGTCAGCCAGGCTGCAATGTTGACCATAGTGGGAATTTTTAACAAAAATTTAGTAAAAGCCATTAAAATTCATCTATATAGCCATTAGAAATGTCAGCCAGGCCACATAAGTGACCGTAGTGGGAATTTTTAGCAGAAAAACAGTAAAGGCCATAAAAACGCATCTATTTGGCCATTAGAAATGTCAGCCAGGCCACATAAGTGTACATGATGGCTTTCCAGAAATCTTACAATCCTATATTGGGGATATTTTCTTATTACCTTGCAAAAAAACTTTTTCGTCTTTGCTTTGAAATATTTTCAAATATTTTCTTTTCTTTCTTGCTGCTTTTGATGAATTATCCGTAAGTTCATCAGGATATATCCTATAGTTAGAGGATATAAAGCTGACAATCTGTTGGTACTTCAATATTCTTGCATCACCAACATTTTCATACACCTCTCAATAATTTAAGAGTTTTCATTGGCTATTGTTTTTAAATAACAGAATAAACTTACCAATTCAGAGATGTATTTTTTTACATGACTAATATACAAAAAAAACTTTTGTATTTGTAAAGCAATTGTGTGACATCCTAAATTCTACCCATGTTGTCTGTTAGGTAGGAAAAAGGTGTTAGAATTTGAAGCAATGCAACAAATTTTTTGAAAGTGACACCCAAAATACCTGACTGTGAAATTCAAAATATATTGGCATATCTACAGTATCCTGAATTGTATTTATAGATATTGTTATTATGAATTAGATTGAAAAAAAGGAAGAAAAAAAAACCATTGTGATTTATATTCACAGTATTTAAAAAAAAAAAGATCAAATTTTAATCATACATTGTTTATAAAATAAAGTTTCAGGAATAAAAATTTCATTGTCAGCCAAAAGTGATAATTAGTTATAACAATTTAAGAGATGAGTATACTTATTAATGTTTTGAAATGTTAAAATTAATTTAAATTATTCTCCATGACTGAATCAATTATTGAGTAATATAAACAAAATCTAAATTTTTTTTTTTTTTTCAAAATTGATAAAAAAAAAACAAAAAAAACAACAAAACAAATCCATTACTTGTCATCCCTGCTCCCCTTGAAGTAGGTATTGATTGTTTCAACATTCAAAATTTAAGAAAATAACAATAATTAATAAACAATGTGCTCATAAATCAAATCACACAATCCTAATTGTAAAATTGATTATCTGCATGTTTTTTTTTTTAATGTTTGTTCATTTTTCCCAACCCTATGATATCATCAAAATATAAATGTCAGTATATTTCTCAATGGAAATGAAACAACTATATTTGTATCAGTGTAAGGACTAAAATCAGCATCCCTGTTTGTGGGTATTTCAACAATTAAATGAAAATTGGATGTTAAAAAAAAGATATAAAAAAGGATTAAACATTCACTTATGCCAATAAGCAAGTATCTATCAACACAACTTTTCAATCTGCTTGTAAATAAATAGGTGTCATATCCAGATTTATAGTGCACAGGAACATGTGTATATCCTGTTCAGACACATTATAATGACTCTTGGTTGACCAGTCCTTGCTCTATTATGTCCTCTTACACTGAGCTTTAAGCTGAGAAATAAAGTTGTAAACCAAACTATTAAAATTATATAGGAATTACACTCAAGAAGAATGTTTAAGATGTTTTAATCTGAATTAATAGCAAGTAAATCGGGCAAAACAAGTGAGCATTTATGGTAACTAAGGCTTCCATGTTTACAGAAAATTGTAAATCTTTACAGGATTGGCATTAAACAAAATGATGCCATTTATATGATCAATGTGTAAAATGTGTTGATTTTTGTTAGTGCACCAAGCATAAATGTTGCTCTTTGAATGGCCTTCTGCACATGACACATGCTTTAAAAATAAACAAGCGCTCGGTTGGTGTAAAAATCATGGGTTAATTAAAGTACCAAAGTCAATTTACCATAAATATCACAATATAATTTATTTGTTTATAACAGAGCATTTGCATTAACTAATATATAAGTTTATCGATGTCAAAATGACACAACCGTTTACATGTGTGTAGCGGTCTGGGTAGCTAAGTGGTAGAGCACTCGCCTATAGTGCGGGAGGTCCCGGGTATGATCCCCGGTCCGACCCTGCATTTTTCTCCCTCCTGTTACAGTTTGGTGGCCAGTGTGGCCCTCGGAAGTGATGGACTGACATATATTCGGCCGTATAAAGTCCATCTGAGGGAATTTGGGGTGAGATTTCCCATAGGATCATGGGAAACTAAGAATAACAGGGGAGGAATGTAGCGGTCTGGGTAGCTCAGTGGTAGAGCACTCGCCTATAGTGCGGGAGGTCCCGGATTCGATCCCCGGTCCGACCCTGCATTTTTTCTCCCTCCTGTTACATGTGTAAATGTGGAAGCATGAATGGTTACACTAATGAAAATAGAAAAAAATAATGAAATCTGATATTAACAAACATATATATATCTTGATTTTAAAAATCAGTGATAACTTGACACTTTGTAGTTGGGGCAATAATCATTTATGATACGACCTCAGTGAATTTCAAAAGTCTGTGCATTGTCTCCCATTTGATACGTTTAACCTATAATTGATATTCATTAAATATGCATTGCAAAATAATAATATACATAGCAAAAATTTACTTATTTCTGAGACAGTAAACTGCACTGGCATCATAGTCGAACAAAAGCTCCTTAGAGCTTATGTTATTTGTTATTTAAATTTTTCGACTTTAAATAAAGATTTATTATTATTATATTATTATTATTATTATCATTATGGCTTTCAAAGCCCTGCCTTATTCATGTTAATTAAAGCCTTGCAATGGATATATGTATTTTTGTCTTCATCAAATTCTTTACTAGCTAGCTAGCTAGCTTTGACACATAACTTTTGTATTTTTATTACTATGAAAAAAAACTATAAATATTGCTCACACAGGCAAGATGCGAGCACCTAATTAACTGTGTTACTTCGGGCAACGGATTAACTTATTGATAAAAGGGTGTTTCTACTTTCATTTTCGTTTTGCTTGCAGTCCAAAGGGAACGGTTTGTATATATTTGCTTTTGTGCATTCATACATCCATTTAATACGTTTTATTGATGAATGAAACAAACCCAAACAGTTTACACAGCTGTCAGGGCAGGTAAATGGAAAAATGCATATATTTCTTCACTGGAAACGATGAAAGTCTACATTTCACCGTCTTCCGCCTACCATTTCTCATACCGGAAAAGATCCTAAACATTGCGCATGCGTGCTTGTATTTCTCATAAGACTGACAGATCTCACGCTACACCGGGAACTACTTTTAGGGGTATTCCCTTTTCCGACAACAATAACATTACGTCATGAATACATAAAAACTTTTCCTATGTGACGTCATCATTCAGTTGGGAGAATTTTGTCAAGATGGAAGAATCCCGGACTGTGTTAACACATTTTGATAAATTAATGTTTGTTTTTTAAGTTTTAATCTTTGTTTACGAAAGTAGTATTAAAATGTTAACAAATGGGGTTTAAACGAACAATTCATGATCTGTAGTTTTAATTACATTTTAGCATTTTTTTTTTACGTTTTTCCAGTCAGATATCAGTTTTTCCAATCAGATTAAAAATCAATATAAAGAAGCTAACTGTGAATTTATTAGCATGATTAAGTAAAAAAGAAAGAAAGCTTTGTATTTATATTGGTAGGGTATGTGATAAATACAAAACCACACATGTTGTTTTCTGACGTTGCTGATCGCACTCGTTTATTGTACGAACGCATGTACGTTACACTCGTGCACAGAGCACGTGTAACATATCCGTCCACACACTGATAAACTCGTGCGATCAGCTACGTCAGAAAGCCACACATGTGTGGTTTTGCATATTTATCGCAGCCATAACATTTAGTTAATTAAGTAATCATGCAAAATTAGTAAGACCTGTATACTTACATTGAATTTCTCAAAGTCAAGGAACATATCGTTAATAAAAACAAAATTGAAAATATAAAAAACTCTGCTTTGTCAAATATATTGTAACACTGACAAACTAACTTGGATTGCAGCTAAGTTTATATTTGCAGAGCCTTAAGTGTCCTTGTGACTGTTGTATCGACAAGCAACCATGCTTTAATGGACACGCCGATTTTATTGTTTGTTTTTTATTTGTTCATGACATGAAACACAAACACACTGGTCCATCATGGTTTAAATCACAATTCCAAAAGCAAAGAATAAACCTATCCAAATTGGCAAATTATTAAAGCACGCGAATTTCCACTGGGGACGTCAGTTGATTACCCTTCCGGAGCATCCGGTCTGACTTCCCCATATAATACCAATACCCAGTGATTATAAAGTTTAGTAAGATATATTTTAGTCTTTCAACAATTTTAATGATACTTATTTAATGATGTATATTGTATTGTATCTCGAAACGTTATCATCTTGCCATTTTAAATGTAGCTGGCTGAAATGAATATAAAATAATAACCGCGTTTTACAGATATTTTAAAACAGTCATGGCTGTCCGTCAAAACATAATAGTTTAACTTTTACTTATTTTTCGAAATAATGACAGAAGAAATGTAAAGGAAAAGGTAAGATAATAATTTTTTACAAATTCAAAATTATGATTCCATCAAATAAAAAATTTCCTTTTTTTAATTTGGGCAAAATTAATTTTACACCCGTCGATAAGTCTGATCGTCGATAAACATTTCAAACTATCTCAATATGACAATACACGCACCCTGAAATATAGCATTATCAAATATTATGAAGACTTTATCATTGTATGAGGATCGATCTGTCAATCAATTTTGGAAATTGCAAGCTAAGGTAACATCCTGTTGATTGCAGGTGACGATACGTGTCTGTCAAATATGATGTTTATTAAAGACAATCTCTGGTGTAAATTCAGTTTTAAGTGAAATGGTAAAGAAAAGAAAAAAATTATTGTGAAGATTACAAGAATTGTTAATCTTTAGGTCTGTAAATCCTGCCTGATTAACAATATATCAAAAAAAAAAAAAAAAAAAAAAAAAAAAGATATTCTACTAAAAAAAAAATCAACGTGAATCATGGATTCCTAACTAAATATTGTTCAATGCAATGTAACAGATCAATGTTTTTCTTTGCCGTTTTTATGTGTTAATTAATTAATCAATTAAAGACAATCATTAATAATAATTTATTTATTTATTATATCACAATACATAAATTTATTTTTTTTAACGTGTTTCATCGTTCTGTAATGATCAATCCTATATTGGACTGTACGAAACCATATGTCTTCAACAACTCCACTTGAGGTGTCATAAATCACCGATCGCTCAATCTGTTAAATATTTATTTAACCAGCGACATTTAAAACTCTTTTAAATGTCGATGATTTAATCCATAAAAAATATAATAGAAGATGATAACAGAAGACTAGTAGTAAATGTAATTTTCCGAGCCATTGAGTCAGTACCGTTCATCTGTGCCATGTGTATACCAGCTGTTTCTTTGATCACTAATCAAACTGTCATCCGTATTCAGTAGTTCAGTAATCATGTTAACCATCATTAGTAATACAATTTACTAAAATTAATTTATTAATTATTCAATTTTTAAAACTGCAATCAATAAGAAACTTCAGTGGTTGCCTTTTAGGGCTGTGCCTATAGAAATATTTTGTATGCATTCCAACAAAATGAGCATAGAACAAAAAATAGAAATTGACCACGCTGGTTACATCACACGCCAAAACCACTCACCAGCAGTTGGTAAATGTTTTTTATAGCTGTTCGATTTCCACGTGATAACAAAAACCATATTTCGTGTCTGAAAGTAACGTGGTCGAGAAAAGAGATTGTAAACACGTAAACTTCCGGTTTGTGAAACCACATGTATATGGTTTCTTCCATAATGATGTGACATTTGTGTCTGCTGTATTAAGCTGATCACACACGAATCTGAAGGTCTAGTCATGGAATCAGTTCCAAACGGAATTCATAAACATGATAACGATAAAAAGAAATCATTATTTCTAAACAGAGAGGATGTTTCGAACAGATTGAAGAAATATTTTGCAGCTTTGAGACCTTGGAGTTTTACAGCCTCTTTTATACCTGTAGCCCTGGGAAGTACACTAGCTTATAAAATATCTGACGAGTTTAGTATTGTTGTTTTCTTCTTAACATGTCTGACAGCATTATCAGTTCACGCTGCTGGTAACCTTGTGAACACATATTTTGACTTCGTCAGAGGTATAGACAGTCAGAATAGTGATGATAGAACTCTTGTTGATCACTTACTACAGCCAAATGACGTCGCTAGATTAGGAGGAATCTTCTATATTTTTGGATGCATAGGGTTTTTCCTCATATCAGTTATCTCTCCTGCGAAAATGGAACATTTAGCTTTATTATATTTTGGTGGATTATCCAGCAGCTTTCTTTATACTGGAGGACTGGGATTGAAGTACATTGCCCTTGGAGACATATTAATATTTTTTTCATTTGGACCATTAAGTGTTATATTTGCCTTTCTGTCACAGACTGGGCAGTTGTCACTTAGTCCAGTATTGTTCGCAATTCCATTGACATTAAATACAGAGGCTATATTACATGCTAACAATTCTCGTGATATGGATGAAGACAGTAAAGCCGGTATAGTGACTCTTGCCATTTTGCTGGGGAAAACTGGATCTTATTTTTTATTTACACTTTTGATGTTTGTCCCATTCTTACTTTTCTGTTTAATGGGCTTGCACTTCTCCAAGTGGATGTTCTTACCAGCTGCCTGCATATTTTTAGCTTTTGATCAAGAAAGGTATTTCCGTCGGGGATTGTTATCTGGACTTCCTCAAAAAGTTGCAAAGTTAAATTTTCTTGTTGGTGTTCTGTATACATTAAGTTGTATGCTAGCAGATAAATCTGCTTTTGAAACATTCCTGACATAAACTTAAAAGATATATACATATATATTTTGAGAGAGATATATTATAGTATATGTATAACAATACTACACATTTACACTACAAATGGTGCAACATCACATAAATGTTTTATATATGGTTTCCATGTGTTAACTAACACTTGTATTCCATATTTTAAAATTTTGGCCAATCCACCAGTCTCAGATCTTTTTAATTAAGTAGGATCTGTGTAGAATACATTGAAATTTTTGCCAATCCACCAGTCACAGATCTGTTTTATTACAGTAGGATCTGTTATATTAAGTTTTTTTTTCCTGATTAGCTGTCTTAAATCAAAAGTCAATCATTTTATTTAAATCTATTGTCTACTGTTTAATTTCTACTGTCTGACTATAATGGAGGTGAGATAAGGCCAGATGTTGCCTTTTCTGATACCACCATTTTATGTGTTACATTTTTTTCTAGAAAGACAAAAAAAAAGGTTGAAATTTTGTGCATATAATGTGATATGGTTGGTTTTTAAGTGTAAATGTATTTGTGTTTAAGAGTAAATATTTATATTATTTATTTCCTGATAAAATCAAAGCAATGATACATTTGTAAATCTTAAATGCTATCCACAAATTTTGCTTTGTTTTTGTGTCAAACAATTATTCAAACACTAGTGAAAAAGACTATACATTGAAGGTAAAGTTTTAGGATGTATTGCTTGACATTTCATTTTGTTTTCCTTCTTTGAATGTATTTATTATCATACAAACCCAATAAGCTTTGAACTTTTTAACAGTAAAATATTGATTCTTTGCCACCATTACCCCATTAGTCCACTTAGATTTTAGCATTAAAAAGAAATTCAATAATAATTTTAGGAAGAACCACAAAGAAAAATATATAGTTATAGATTTTACAGTTAAACCTGCTCAAGTGACCACTACCACTACCTTTGAAACACCACTTGTCTATATAGCCCATTGTTTTTAGGTATTTTGGCTTTATATTAAATCAAAAATAACATCTATACACTTCTCTGTAAAGCACATGATTCTGAAGTCAGTGGAAAGTCTTTATTGTTTTCCTCTTATACTATATTCAGTATTGAGACAAAAGCTTTAATTTCATTAATATTCTACCAGCATTATCTAGTTGTCTTGCCTGATAACATGCCAAGATTTAGTTAAAATTTTAAAATTAATTTTTCACTTATGATGGGAATTTTAAGTTAAATTATCTTTGAGTGAGAAACGAAAGATTTTCATAAGGTTTTTGAAAGAATAATGAAGAATTTTACATGAAAAGTTTAATGAAATATTGGGAAGTTAGCAGATTGTAAAAAAAAAAAAATATAACTAGTTGTCTCAGCTGAAAAAGTGCAACATTTTGGTAAAAAAATTTTGAATTTACAATGATTTTAATGACAGTAATAACACCTTACTATTGAAATCTTTAACATTGATACATATATTTTCATCACATTTAATTGATTTTAGTTAAGAATTTTTATGTGAAATGGTTCACATTTTCAGAGGATGGTTTCATAAATGCCCTCGATGAGAAAATCTCCCACAAAATACTGTGACGTGTAACCAACATATCTGAACAGGTATTTAAAAAAAGATATATGACATTTTTCTACATGTTATTTAACATTATGATAAATCTTTTTCCAGTGTTGCACATTCATGTTAATTAAGAGACAAAGATGCATTTTTCAGACCAGACTTGCTATATCCACACATTTCTCATAAATATCAGAATCTTATATTTATGGGAATTGTGTGTTGATGAGGTATGTCATTCATTGTTGTGTAGCAATGTAACTATGGACCTTGGTTATACTGTCTGTCTGTCTGTCTGTATTTTGTTTAATGTAATGTTAGATAAAAATTCACATGCCTTATTTATTTGTCACACACACACACACACACACACACACACACACACACACACACACACACACTTTATGTTGTTTAAAATCATGATCTAGTCATATTCATTGTGACAATGTTGATACATATCTAACATCTCTCAGAATTAAACTTTGTTTTAAAATGATATGATTTTAGCTTAAAATAATAAAAAATATATGTTCCCTCTAATTTTTTATGGATTGATATATAGATGCAAGGATTGTTGGATCATTGGTAAATAAGGCTTATTTTTGTCCAGCCTGGCATGGCCATAAGGCGAGACGTAGGTGTTACTTTTCTGGTGTCAGCAGCAGCGTGTCAAAATGTGAAAGTTTATGTTAAAGAAATTTATTTTCTACTCATCAAAAACTAACCACACGAGACATTTAAACCCATGGAATTTTTGTTATTTTATTTAATGGTGTCTAATGAACACTGGTTAGAAAGTAAGTGGGGTGGCTAAGGACCTCAGAAGATCACTATAACTGCAGCAATGGAAATTTACTTCAGTGCCCATCCAGTCAGAATTTTTTAATAATCAGAGTTCCTAATATATGTTTGTTTTATTTGTGTTTTTTTTTTTTTTTTTTTTTTTTTTTTTTTTCAATCATTAACTGTATTGTTTCCTGTACTTGGTTTCATTAGCCATGCCAGTTGCATGATTTGTATTGACAATTTCCATCTTTTATTTGAAAATTTCACTATTGAAAAGATTGCTATTTTAAATTTTAAGAGTTCTTATAAATGACCATATTTAGATATCACTGCCTCCTGTAAAATGCTTTAGTTTAGATTCGACCCTGATATTGTTTTGTTACTGTTCCTTGTGATCCACCAATCAGAGGTTTGATAGTGTGTTGGTCAGTTTTCTGGATTTCCTTCGCTTCCAACACTATTTGCAATGGTAGAGGACATCTAGTCACATACTAAGGAATGCAGATGAAGATGTCATAGTGATTTGCTAGATGAACCTCTCAAACTAAACCAGATATAGTAAGGTTATGGTCATCGTTGTTAGCTGTGGTTCAGAATTAACTTTACGACTTAATTGATTTAGAGGGACCCAGTGGCCAGCCCAAGAATCACAGCGCCTTACCGCTTTATATAAATCTTACTTGGGATTGATTGTACTCTGAGAAGATTTGCCAATTTACTAGCCGAAGATCAGTGTTTTTCTCCTGCCACTCTAAACTGACAATCTCCATATAAGTGAAAGAACAATATTGGACGGAAAACTCTTAACTCTATTCACTCTACTGAAGATTGTAGAAACAAATTCTACATCTGTCATAGGTCGAATCGACCATAAACCACAGGGGTTTGAAATTTGAGGGTGTCTATATAAGTTGTACAGTTTCTCTAAGGAAGGAGTTAAGATTTTTCACTTTTATCATAATGGTCGAAGAAATATGGAAATTTCAAACGACAGATAGCAAGCCTGGAAGACTTTTCACAAGAGTGTCCGACCAAATTGGATTCCAATATTTGTAGTTAAAGGGTTAATCTGGTGCTTTAGACCACTCTGTCATTATTATACATGGAATCCCAAAAATATCAACACTTGATGGTTAAATATCACAAGTCATTTACTTGAAATTCTAGCTGTTTCAAATGTCAAATGTACCATGTGCAAAACGAACCGTTTGAGAAACAAGGCAAACACGCGATCGCAGTAGATAGTTTATATGCAACGTTCAACAACGCTGAAAGACAATTTTGGATATCAATTATAAAATACAAAATTTTCTAATGTCTGTATTTGTAGTTTGTTTTATTCGATGATCACTGAGAGCATGTCGTTATGAACGGATTCGTATTTTACAGCGATAGGCCGGGTATCTTATACTGCTTTAAGATATGTTCTGAGAAATACATGTACTTGATTTACCAGAGCCATATAACTAACCATGATATCACAAGGCCAGTTTCATTTAAGATGTTCACATTGCCTATACATACGAAACATTCGAAGTACATAAGTATACTTCACAGATAACAACTAGACGCCAACAGCCATGTTCTAGATCAGCAGATCCTCAGTTCAAATCTAGACTAAGCACAATTACAATGCATGTACATTTGTATTTAGTTTGTGGTATTTTATAATGATGTGAATTGAGTGTTTTTGCATATTTTACAATTACAGTTGTATCTTACAAGTGCGTGTTAACATCTGTCGCAAGCTGCCAGGTATTTTAAACAGTAGGACTTTCTGTATCGGAGCCACGTATATTTTAGTGTAACATGTGTCTAAAGATGGAAGATAAAACTTATGGAAGAATAACAATGAGACCATTATCAATCCCAAATAAACATTTTTACCTAACCAAGAAAAAAAAAATAAACACGTACTGAAACAACAGCTTAAACATATCCAGAATTTGTACAGGCAGTTGTTATATCATATTTGTGTTCAATGACGTGATACAATACTTACCAAGACCGCATATTATAAACCTCTCGACATTTTAAAGATTCTTGATAAAAAAAAAGTTTTCCAGTAATGTGATAATTAGGTACTGAGACAACAGATTATGAAATCTCGATTTTGGACAAGCACTGGATATGATGCTAGGGCGATGTCCGATTATGTGGTGCAACGCGAGACCTCAGATTGTTAAACTCCCGACATTGGATTGACAAAATGGTGTCCAACCAGACAAGAAAATCAAACACATATTTGGACTATTGGTTATAAAATCTCAATCACTACCAGAGTAAATATCCAGAGGTGTGGTTATGTACCATTAAAGAACCATAATCATCCCAACAGTGGACCATAAATACAAGCGTTTAAAAATAATAAATTATGTCTTATTTTACCAGGAATGAACTAAAAACGTTCCTTAGAGTAGGTTGTAAGGTATGTATTGATAATTTGATAAGTTAAATCATTGTACAACAGTTGTTATGTAAAAATAAGACGTGAAACAGAAATGTTGTTAACCAAATATAACCATAAAAATAAATTTAATTAAATATTTTTAACAAAGTTATTTATTTGAAACAGAAACGGATGTTTTCACAAAAAGTGCGAATGGGTGAATAAACAAAACTAAAGAGCGCATGCGCCACTATACTAAAAGCAAGTTTTTTCAGGAGCCAAAAATGTAGTGAAATACCAAGTTTTTAGAGTGTCGTTTTTATATTCCATCATGGGAGATGTACATAAGGATGAAGGGATTCCTATCAAATAAGTTTTGAAACTAGAAAATATGAATTTTAAGTAAAAACGTATTTTTAAACATGTTCCATTGTTGATATATGTGAAAAGTACTCACCCTTCGAACCTGTATACAAACACCTGTATGTACACCTATGCTTACTATCTGGTTAAATCACCATATATATGTATACAAACATTGAAAGTTGTGATTATGTTTCTGTCTTGCAAATGTAATTGCACATATTATGAATAACACAGATGACGAAATACCAAGGGAAAACAAGCGTCAACGTAGATTTACTAACATAGACATTGATAATCATTATTCTACAATTGAAACTTTTCCATTAGAGAAAATGAATTACACTCTCTCAGATACAGACTTGCAAAAGATTGCAACTTTAATGAAAGATATGGTCATTAAAGATTTGCACACCGCTTTTGTAAATGATGTTAATAAAATAATTGATTCTAAAATGACATGCGTTGTTGAAAACTTCAATGAGAGAATTTCATTTTTACAAGCTGAAAATTCTGAAATTAAATCTCAGAATGATAAAATGAAATATGAAATTTCCCTCCTAAAATCTGAAGTAGACCAATTAGAACAATATCGTAGGCGTAATGCCATCCGCATTGCAGGAATAAAAGAGCACGAATCTGAAATAACCAACATTATTGTCTTAAGCCCTGTTCATGCGGCGAGGTTTGCTTGTAACTGTCTAAAAGTAGTTCACAAAATGTGAAAATTGTAAAAGTCGAGTTAAAACCTCATACAGTCCATAGGCAATTCCTTGTACTTACATGTAGTTAAACATATGGAATACTGCATAAAATGCAAAGTTACGTACGTATGCAAAAGTATATTTGCTTTGCGTTCACGTGAAAAAATAGTACCATATGCAAATTTTTAATTAAATTAATGAAATGAAAGATATTAAAAACAAAAATGGATAGACAAGCAAGACTCAGAAGGAATTTGTCTTACTTTCTAAGCACAGGCTTGATTCTAGGTCTAACAAGACAAACATCTGTGTTTAGAAGGCCCAGATCAGAAGTATGGTGGGAGGATATTGTCAAAAAAACGTTTAATGACGACCAATGGCTTGAAGATTTTCGTATGCGGAAAGAGACATTTACTTATTTATGCAGTCAGTTAGAACCAGTGCTAAAGCCAGATTACAAATGTGTATCAGATCCTTTGGCAGTTGACCATAAAGTTGCCATCGCAGTTTACTTATTGGCTTCATCTGCTGAGTATCGGACAGTCGGAAATCTTTTTGGGGTTTCTAAATCGAGTGTATGGAACTGTGTCCATGACGTCTGTGCATCTATAGTTAACAGATTATTTCCTGAATTTGTCAAATTCCCCACAGAGGAATCTCTAAAAAGTGTACTAACTGGATATGAAGAAAGATGGGGATTCCAAAAGTGTGGTGGAGCGGTGGATGGAACCATATACCAATCAAGGCTCCGTCAGAGGCGCACGGTGATTACATCAATCGTAAAGGATGGTATTCTTTGATAATGCAGGGAGTGTGTTATTATAGGTATGTTTTCACGGATGAAAATATAGGATGGCCCGGTAGAGTACATGATGCGAGGGTATTTTCAGAGTCAGAAATATATTATAAAGCCGAAAGAAATGAGTTGTTTACTCAGTGGAACAAGGAAATCAATCTACCAGACACTGAATTTAACATGCCTATCGTCCTTTTGGGGGACCCAGCGTATCCTCTTAAGAACTGGATTCTTAAGCCATACACACATCAAAGTCGTTTAACCGCAAAACAGCGATATTTCAACTATCGTCTTAGTAGAGTCGGATGACTATTGAGAATGCATTTGGAAGATTAAAGGGTAGATGGAGATGTTTACAGGAACGTCTTGATGTAAATGTAGAGTTTGCTTGCACTGTGATTGCTGCTTGTGTTGTCTTGCATAATGTTTGTGAGTTACGTGGAAATGATTACATGGAAGATTACACCCTGGAAATTAACGAGGCTGAGGAGAAAGAGGAAACAGAAGAGACAGAAAGAATGGTGTTGTCATTCGTGATAATCTGGCATCATACTTTTCAGGCAATGACTAAATTGCAGAACTTTGATTGTGGCCATTGATACTGTTTCTTTCCTTTAATAAACAAGCGCAATATTTTTCGTAATTCACCTGTCAATAATTCGTATGTGCTCTTTTTGAATCATATAAAATATTTCAAACCTTATTCTTTTCTGCTTTATTTCTTTATACTTATGGGGCCTTGTTGGCTGAGTAGTCTAAAGCCCACTCTTACAGATCTCAGCGCCTCTTATCAACTGGGTTCTGTCCACTCGGGACATTCTAGTGTGAGAAAAGTTCGTCATTTCTCTTGTCGAATGCCGGTGGTTTTCTCCGGGTACTCAGATTTCCTCTATCATCCCTAAACTCTGACCGCCTTGAAATAAGTGGAAAGATCTTGACTGGGACTCATTTCTCTAATCTTTACACTTATTATGGACTAGAAAGCGAATTAAAGCAATTGGTTTGGAGTCAGGATAATGAACCTTGATACATAAAAGCTGAAGCCTCTCCGTAAAAATGAAGGTCGGTGCTTGTTCAGTGACAGGTAGGGTCTTAGAGTACTAAACTTAACACCATTCTATATTTCAACAACATTTTAATAATCTAATTTACACGAAAAATTTCCTGATTTACAGCAGAGTAAATGACAAAATTATTTTACAAGAAAAAGAAAGAAAAAAAATTGAAAATATTTTAATGAAAATTACAAGGTAAATATATAAGAATGTATTAAAGGCTCTAATTTGTCGATAATTCGGCACTGACTACTTGGTCACAAATAATTTTTAATGTTCCTGAATTACTAAACGGCTAACTAATTAATTGATCAACAAAATAAAAAACACAATGTTTCTCAATTATTTGGTCCATAAAGTATCTGAATTAATGGCCAATAATTCTAAAAATGAAGTCCGAATCAATGCTTACCTGGCACTTTTAAAAATCATACATAAATTGGCAATTTCAGTTTATTCATCACAGATCATAGAAAGAATTACCAGATCCATCAAATGATATGTTACTGTCTAAATTACTGGTACTTTGCTGTTGTGAGAATTGAAACTGTCTTGGAGTTTGTGTACTGCTCGCAGGCCACATATGCTGTGGATCTTGTCGCCCGTGTGTCATTCCTTGTTGCGGTGAAGGACCAACTCTACCCATAATCAACTGCATCATTTTTAACTGATGATCTCTCTCTTCACGTTTCTGGCGTTCTTCCATTTCAATCCTTTTTCTATTTCTAGACGCTTAAGTTCCACACTTGCTTTCATTTTCTCCACATCTGCATGCTGTCTGTCTAATTTTCATTGCTCTCCGTAAAAGTATCCATAACAGTTTCCAGCGCGACTTCTAAGCGTGTTTTGCGTTGTCTTTTAACACTCTTCCCTTTATTATTGTTTTTCTTTGCCCTCTCATCCTGTGTATTACGTTTTGGATTTTCCTCCGTTTCCGGTTCCTCTGTATCACTTTCATCATGTTCCTCATTACCCGAGCCAGTTCTATCTTTATTTGATTCTTTAAGAGAGTTCTCTGAACATCAATATCACTATTTTGATTATCAATGTCATAACTTTCTGTATCACTATCATCTTCCTTGTCTGATTCTTCTCTTTTTCTTCTTTCAATTACCTTTACAGGGGAAGATGCTGGTCTACAACCAAGTATTGCATTCAGTTTATCATAAAATTTGCACAATTTTCTGCCTTTTCCACTTTTTTTTAGGTTGCCTTTGCATTGCCTGTATGCTCTTTTCAACGTATGCATGCGTACTTTACACTGTTCATTTGTCTTGTCATGCCCGTACCTTTTTATTTCAGTGGACAGTTTTTTATATATATATCTCTTCTTGATAGTTGGATCATCCAGTTGCTCTTCAATATTCAATTCTTGCCAAAGATTTATCAACATTTCTGTTTCTTCATCTAACCAACTTGAACCTCTTTTCTTGGACATTTTGGACATCACAAGAATAGCGTTTTCTGGTGAACAAACCGATAATAAATCTATTTTGGACAGTGATGCAATAACCTCAAAGACTATAGTTGTTTTCAAAATTTGGTGTCAGTTTACTAACGTGTAAATTTACTCTGCGTTCATGTACAGCATTTGCATGCTATGTATATTTGCATAGTGTGTAAATATACTTTTGCACTACCTCCAAAGGTAATGCAAATTTACTCCATAAGTTAAATTACACACGTGTGTATTTGCGTGCATGTGCCACATTTACATACATGAGCAAATATACATAAGCAAGTATTTATTCACATACAAGCAAACCTCGCCGCATGAACAGGGCTTTAGATATTGCAAAACGTGCTAAACTAGACATAGACATATCTGATATTGACAGATCGCACCGTGTCGGGCCAGCTAACAGGGAATCGATCGTCAGATTATAGTTAAATTTACAAATTACCGTGCTTAGCATAAAATTATGAAAGCAAGAAAATTCTTTAAAAAATCTGATGACCATGTGCTAAAATCAACTTGCATAAACAAAGATCTTACTATCTATTAAAACCAGATCTATCCTTTACGAAGAGGCTAGAACATGTGTTAAAAATAAAGAATTCAACAAGTGTTGGACATGGGATGGTAAAATTTTCATCACCGATAGGAAAAACAAGAAGATCCAAATTGATTCATTACAAGATCTGTACGCTCTTACGCATCAAGAACGGTCTGTTCCATTAAATCAACATTCTCCAGCTTTAACATACACTGAAGCATTATCAGCGACATCAACTATAACTTCTGCAAGTGTACAAGGACACCAAAGTTAAATAAATTGTCCAAATCTTATGTGACACTGACAAATTCTTATTGTGACTCAGTATGCGATGGAGTGTTTAGCTTTTTTTCACGTGGTTTTGATTATCTAATACACGTCACAATACAAACTATAATTACTGTAGGTGTGAGTGTGGTTATTATATAAATTATTGTATAAAGTTACTATAAACATATAAACCCACAATATATTTTAATATTTACAATAGGAATTGACTTTCTTTACATGAACCTATTTGTTTTGGCTGGCATTCAATTGCACATGAATATGCGTTTGGGTCATGACCTTCTATTACGTCACGTATTACGTATCACCCGATGGCGTATGAACACATATGAATTTTTATAGGGGAAATCCCTTTCTATTTTTGTCAGTGGTTTTGTGTATTACCTTATCTATTTTTATCAACAAAATCGAGTTTTGCCCAAGATCACGCTTGTTCGTTAATACTAAAAAAATTTTTAAAAAATTAAAAATTTTTTAATTAACTTGTATAAATCAATATTTTAATGAAATTTTTGTTTGTTTTTTAAAATTCGAAAAAAAAATAAAAATAAAATTTTTAAAAAATGCTCTATATCGTCGTCTGCAAGTCTATACTGCTAGACCATTCAATCATCATGGATTTTGGAAATTTTAATGTGGAAGTTGATTTCCAAGATATTTTGGACTTCGATGAAGATTTCAACGAGCTGATAGCGGTATCAAGTCTTCCTGATCATGCAGATTTTTTGCATACTTTAAAAACAACAGAGTATGATGGGTTGCCACCACCCGAGACACCAACTGCCCCCGAGAATCAGCCTAAAAAAAGATTTAGATTTATGTCGGACGAAACAATCAAGCAGTTTGAAGAAATGAATCAAAGCGAACAAACAAAGAAAAACACCAAATGGGGATTAAAAATTCTGCAAGGTACGAAAATATTAAAAAAAATAAATAAATAAATAAATAAATAAATAAATAAATAAATAAATAAATAAAAAAAATCGCTTTATGTCATGATGCATGAAAAACAGTACATTGTCACTAATTCGATGCAGACATATTTTTGTTAAAAGTCTGTCAAATCATTAGAAACACTGACTGCTTTGAAACTTAATTTTAACCATAAACAATAGTTATTTTATCAAATAATAATTCAGTAGTTCATTTTAAAAATTTAAATAAACAAATAAATGACAATACCAATGGCAATTTGCCAGAAATATACTATCAATAGTTCTTCTCGTTTTGAGAGAGAGAGAGAGAGAGAGAGAGAGAGAGAGAGAGAGAGAGAGAGCGATTAAAAAATGCGAACCGTACATGGCAGTTTTGTTTCGTTTTTTCCCCTAGATTGGCACATTGAAAGATATGGTGTGAAAATGGATATGTTCCACGTCCCGGTAGATGAGCTGGCAGACAAACTTGGACAATTCTATTGCGAGGCCAAACCCCAGGAACCAGATCAATCTAGCAATAAAAGCCCAAGTGAATACCACAAGAACACCCTAAAGAACATCCGTGGTGCAATCAATCGACATTTGTCAGACATTCATAGGAACATTGATATCGTGAATGACAAAGAATTCAAACAAACAAACAATAAATTAAATGGCCTTTTGAAATACCGCATGGCAAGTGGCAATTCGGTCCCAACTCGTCACAAAAGTACAATTAATTCTGCAGATTTGCACAAGATTGGTACCAACCTTGAAACTGCTAATGATAATCCCGTTAAACTTCGTCTTTGTGTATGGTATTCCATATCAATGCATTTTGTAAGCCGTGGGCTTGAATTTCACCACCAACTAAATAAAAATTCATTTGTTTTCAAGGTTGATGAAAATGGTAGAGAATATTGTAGCTCTTAGTCACGAGACTAAACAAAAAAATTACCAAGAAGGGCTATCAAATCAAGAAGATTTTGCCACTGATAAACGGATGTATGCTTATCCTGATTCTCCTTCCTGTCCCGTTCAGATGTTAAAATTTTTTATACAGAAAACAGATTCAAATGCCACCAAATTATTTAACCACTGTTTAAAAGATGCCACCATATCTCCTTCCACGTGTGATATTTGGTACACAAGTCAATCCTTAGGCAAAAACACTTTTCGTAATTTTCTCCCAGATATTTCTAAGCAAGCCGGTTGTTCACAGAGATACACAGCACATTGTTTACGAGCAACGGCTATACAGTCCCTGTCTAATGCTGGATTTGAAACTCGGCAAATAATGTACATGTCGGGTCACAGAAATGAGGCCTCTGTAAGAAGTTATGCAAGAGATTTCACCACCATTCAGAAACAGTCGATCAGCAACGTCTTATCAGAGACAACATCGGGTACATCTGAAAACTTAACCGTCGCCATCCACTCCAATTCACCATCTGTTTCTATTCAAGGTCAGACATCGTCTAGCCTTTGTACTTCTCCCGCCAGTACAACTACGAGCTGTGACGTCAGAAATGCAATTGCGTCGTTACAATCGGGTATTTTGTCTAATGCCACATTCAATAATTGTTCTGTGAATTTAAATGTTAAAATGTAAACTAACATACTAATTGTTATTTTTAAATTTGAATAAATTATATTACAGATACAGTGGACTATTTTTTATCCTTATTTGGAAAAGGCTGTTCCGTTAACTGGCTATATTTGTCGGACTTAAACAAAAAAGTAAAATCATTTTAATAATGATTTTAAATGTCGGTCTAGCAATGAATATTTTTATGATTGTAAATATAAGAAATAACATTCTATTTGAGTGTATTCATTCGGTATTATGAATGAGATTCAGGAATAGCAAATTTTACATGAACTGCTTCGCAGTTCATTCAATTTGCTATTCCTGAATCTCATTCATAATACCGAATGAATACACTCAAATAGAATGTTATTTCTTAATTAAGGTGTATATATTAACATTGGTTATGTTTATATTTATGTTAATCACAATAGTATTGACCTTACCGTATAAACTTTAATCTCAATACACGATATATCTTGCTCTTGTATGCTACAAGCTGAAGGTATTATTAAGTATGTATACTACGCGTATAAACCTAAGATGCTTACTAAAAATCCGTGACGGGTTATTCTCACTGAATCATTCTAACAATGTTCAGTAAAAAGTCAAACGGTCAGACCAAGCATTTCGCATTGTATTACGGTATTACCTTAAAACTCAAAAACTGAATCAACAGACTCTCCTAGACTCTCCTTATAATCTTCATCAAAAGTTGTATAATTTTGATATCCGATACTCTATATTTATTTTTATATAGCATGCCATCATTATTTTCACCGATGCTTTTATTATTCATCACATTTATGTCATTTCGTTACTCGCCTCCCCAAGGCCCTATTTGCTCACCGCATTATTACTACTTTCCTTTTGCCATGTTTTGTTATTGTATTTTTCACATTTTTACCACATTCCGTCATTTTTTATTCCACTTAAATTCCAAAAAAGAAAAAAAAAATCCACTTAAATTACAGCCACTGCGGTAGCTCAGTTGGTAGAGTGCTCGCTCCGTAAGTGGAAGGTCGTGGGTTCGAACCCCGGTCGGGTCTGACCCAAGACTTGAAAGTGGGTAGTGACTGTTCTTTCGCCAAACACTCGGCATTACGAAATGAAAGTCACGGTTCTTTCGGATGGGAACTTAAAATAAAAGAGGTCCTGTGTCATGGCAGGCATGTTACGATAAAGAACCCATGTTTTGTTATTGTATTTTTCACATTTTTACCACATTCCGTCATTTTTTATTCCACTTAAATTCCAAAAAAGAAAAAAAAATTCCACTTAAATTACAGCCACTGCGGTAACTCAGTTGGTAGAGTGCTCGCTCCGTAAGTGGAAGGTCGTGGGTTCGAACCCCGGTCGGGTCTGACCCAAGACTTGAAAGTGGGTAGTGACTGTTCTTTCGCCAAACACTCGGCATTACGAAATGAAAGTCACGGTTCTTTCGGATGGGAACTTAAAATAAACGAGGTCCTGTGTCATGGCAGGCATGTTACGATAAAGAACCCTGCTGTATAATGCCATAAGCGCAACGCGTTTCATATTTGTTTATATATAGTTATACAAGTTGTTGCATCAAATTGCATTGATGTTGGCCTATCTAGAGTGTTCATGTTTGTCTTTTGTAAGTGGTATAGCCTAATGTCGTTAGATAATACAACATTCTTTACTCGGATAGGCCTATTTTACCTTACAGGCTATAGTATTACACGTAAAACTTGTGTCAAATTGTTGACTATAAGTATTACGTTAGTTGAAGTACTATGTATTATGCTTCTATGCTTGTTTATATTTATTTGTGTTTTAGTTTGTACTGGTTTTATATTTACTATGGTTCTTTTATTTTATATTACAAATTGAAGTTGATATGTACAATACTGTAAGACGATGTAATATTTATTGGAGTCATAATATTTATAAAAATACAATGTTTCATTTTTATAATTCTGTACGAAAACGTTCACAATGTAAAAACATAATTATTCTCTCATTTCTTCAGTGGATTATTTGTTTACTTTATTTGTCTGGTGACATAGAACTAAATCCAGGTCCGTCTATAAATGACTTGTCAACCTCAACTTCGTCTTGAGACTTAAATAGTTCTACGCATTCTGCTTCCAATGACAAATTTTTCTCCTTCGTTCACATGAACATACAGGGTTTTTTTTTTTTACCAAAAATACTACAAATACAGTGTGAATTTAACTCTCATGATATCATAGCTTTAACCGAGACATGGCTTAATGGACAAACAACTGACCACGATCTAACTTTTGACAAACAGATCAGACAGAAACACGCAAACAGTAGGGGGTGGTATTCTCGTATATGTCAAAAATTGTTATTTTTAACTCGCAGAACTGGTTTAGAAATACCTGGTGTAGAATGCTTATGGGTACAGATAAATATTAAAAACACTACTATATTATTTTGTACATTTTACAGACCACCAAACAGCAGTAATGACTTTAGGGATAGCCTAGAAACATCTGTCGACTTAGCATATGACTTAAAACCTGACTTCGTCATTTTGACTGGCGACTTTAATGAAGATCAGCTCAAACATTCTGGCTTCCAATAAAATCAAAAATATCTGTACTATATACCGTTTTTTACAGCTGATTACTGAACCTACCCATTGTTGGGATAACTCTTCATCTTTACTTCATCTTATTCTTATCAGTGATACTTCAGTTATTAATACAGCAGAAGTTGGTGAATACTTTCTTGATAATCATAATCGTTACCACTGTCCTGTCTTAGACTTGCTTAAATTCCCTAAGTCATGCACAACATCACAAGTAAGAAAAGTTTGGTATTACCAGAGAGATGATCTTCGGCGCTACAAAGATATTCTATCCAGTCACAACTGGTTAAATGATTTTGACGAAAATATTGAATTAATGATAGACAATATCACACAAACAATATTGCACACAGCATCAGAGACAATACTTAACAAAACAGTGACATTTAGACACAAAGACCCACTTGGCTTACCACCATAATCAAACGTATGTTACGAAAACGTAGACGAATCCACAGTAGAGCAAAAACGACAGATAGACAGGGCCATTGGCAAATATTTAAACAATTCCGGGACAAATGTAATAATTACGTACGAACAGCAAAAACACGATTCCTCGACAAAATAACAACGCATCTTAAATCTGACAATTTACAAACAAAAGACTGGTGGAAAACTTTACGAAACCTAACAGGATTCAATCGAAACATCATACTATAACTTCTCTTCTATACAATAACAAAACTTATGATGATACTTTAGACAAAGTTGAAATATTAAACGATTACTTTTGTTCTCAGTCAACTGTTAATGATAGCAACATGGACCTCTAAAGCTTAAGGACCAGATCAAATTAGCCTCTTTGTACTAAAAAAAACGCTGCATCAGAACTCAAATTTCCACTTTCTCATATGTTTAATACTTCTTTAACACAAAGCGTATTCCCTGGTATTTTGAAAAAAAGCAAATGTGATACCAATATATAAGAAGGATGACCCAACACTGGTACAAAACTATAGACCCATTTCTCTTCTTAGTGTACTTGGTAAAGTTATGGAGCGATGCGTCTATAAACATCTTTATAATTACATTCTTTCTAATCACATGCTTTCTAGATTTCAATCAGTATTTACAAGAGGTGACTCGACTGTTAAACAGTTTTAGACTTAACAAATACTTTTGGTAAAGCTTTAGATGATGGGAAAGAAATCAGAATGATTTTTCTTGATGTTAGTAAGGCTTTTGATAGGGTTTGGCACAACGGTCTTCTTCACAAACTTCAACTTATTGGCGTCTCTGGAAACAGTTTCTCTTGGTTTAGAGACTATCTATCCAATAGGGAGCAACGGGTTGTTTATTTAGGAACTAATTCTGAATGGCAAGATGTTAAAACAGGTGTTCTTCAAGGATCTATTCTTGGGCCACTTTTATTTCTTACCTATATTAATGACCTTGTACACGAAATTCATGCTGGTTTTCGACTATTTGCATATGATACTACTTTATACATAACAGTTGAAAACCCTTATAATGCTTCTCTTATTCTCAATAAATCCCTCAAGTCTGTACATGCATGGTCAAAAAAATGGTTGGTCACTTTTAATCCACAAAAAACTGAAACAATGACTATTTCTTGCAAACATAACAAGCCTGTTCATCCATCCTTATATATATGAATAATACTCTGATATCAGAAACGAATACACACAAACGCTTAGGATATTTAATTTTCTAGCGACGGATCTTGGAAGTTTCATGTTTCCTATATATTATCTAAAACTTCAAACAGATTAAATATCCTGCGGAAATTCAAATACATGTATACCCTCACCAGTAAAACTTTATAGACATTATATTTTGCTGTTATACGACCAATTCTTGAATATGCCGACATTGTCTGGGACAACCTTCTTCTATAATACATACAAGACGACCTTGAAAATATCAGCATTGAAGCTGCTCGAATTGTTACTGGTAACAAAACTCTGCTCTAAAACTCATCTTTATACCGAAACGGGATGGGAAACACTTGGCTCAAGAAGGAAAAAAACATAGACTTATACAGCTTCACAAGATGATCTACGGCTTTTCTCCACAATACTTAACAGCTATCATTTCTCTTAGAACCGTTAGAAACACAGGACAACAAAAACAAATCACAACAATATTATGCCACTCCAATTCTTACTTCAACGACTTATTATCTGCTACTATACAAGACTGGAACGAATTACCAACTGAAATTAAAGACACATCTACAACTTTCAAACGACTTCTTAACTCTAATACCAATAAACCACCTCAACACTACTCTTACGGAAACAGAATCAAACAAATATATCACACAAGACTTCGAACTAACAGCAGTTCTTTAAAATCTTATCTTTTCAATAAAAATCTATTCAGTAATTCTTATTGTGCTTGCGGTGAAGTTGAATCAACTTCTCACTTCTTATTCAGTTATTTATATACAGAATTAAGAATTAGATACTTACTCTCTTTACCATATACTCTTTCTGTAGATTTATTTCTCTTCGGAGACCAGACATTAACAAATACACAAAATATGGATATATTTAGATCTATGCAAAGTTTTATTTACTACAGCAAACGTTTTCAACAGTAATAATAACAAATTTTTATCTTGATGCAACTTGTGTTTTATTTAACAATGTCACTAATGCATGTGTTTACTTTCACTCATATCCTGATTAATCTTGGCGTATTTTAAAGTTACAAATAAGTCCTAAGTTAGTACTGAGTCGATGTCATTTTGATTAGCAATAATATTTTATCGATAAGCAGTGCATTATCTTGTTGGTGGGGATGTGTTCGACTCGTTTTTGAGTAACGAAACTACCTAACATGGCATCGACACAATATTACTTCAAATATATTCCTTGAAATTAATATAGTATATAACGTATGTTTGTGCGCATTCATAGAAGTACATGTTTAAATATTAGAAACAATTCAATATAAGTGTTTAACACTTGTTACTGGATTCATTTCGTCTATTATATTATTCATGTGTACTACATGTTGTTTGTTATATAATTATTTTGACGAATGAATTACGTTTAAACTAAGAGCGCACAGGTGGTCTATGAATTGATCAGTGTTGATTTAACTAATATATTATATTTCGGTTATCTCGCTTTACATAGTAATTATGTTTTTAAACAAATTTGTCAAAATACTTGCAAGTATTTGTGAAAAAAAGTGCGCTACCATGCAAACTTTTTCTCATAAATTATCATTTTACATTTATTTCCTTCCTTCCAATATTTATGTAAACAAAAAGTTAAAGAAATTTTTGGCTACTCGGGAAGAATAAATACTATTACTATATTGGCTACTATATATTATTTTGTCACTTAGTGTCTGTCTAAAGCTAGAAATTTTTATATTTCGTGGTCTCGTGTATTTTCTTGCTTTATAGCAAGCAGATGCTTTTCAGTATTACCAAAAAATAAAGAGAAAACTATTTTTTTTTCATTTTCATAGATTTCACATCGTTAGTATTAAATAAGCTGTTCTGTTTTAGGTATAGATAAAAAACTGTTAAGTGTATGGGAAACCCATCTGCCACAAAATAATGTATTCTCTCCGACTACACGTACAATGTAATAATATAGGGTTATTGAACTGAATTTGCGTGCAAATATTAATATATATTGCACACCAACATCTCGGAATTCATCGTTTTATTTCTATGTGAAACATATACTAGTATATTGTTATATAATAAATACATAATACTGTAGGACTTTGTTATATACAAACCTGTGCAATATGGTTTGTTTTGTTTAGATTTTTATGTTTGTTTAAAAGATCAAATGATCCTAAAATAAGTGCGTTTTTTTTTTTTTTTTTTTTTTTTTTTTTTGCCTAGCAAAAGAATTTTATTTAACAAATCATGTATGTAATGCATGGTGTCCTAGGGAGTCTTAGTGACCGTGTGGTTTACCTACGGACCGAAACGCTCTCAAGTTCGAATCCCATCTAGCAAATCTTAGTATGCGAATGTTTTGTCAGATTATTTGTCGAAGGTAGGTGGTGGTCTTCCCCGGGTACTCTGGTTACCTCTTCTGACCGCCTTGATAAACGTAGATAAAAAAACCCTCACTGGGGGGGATAAAACATCATTACCCCCACCTTACTCCGTGTAAATGTAACTTTTGGTGTCTTTACAGTATTGATATAAAGGGTTACTCTCTCATATAATTTCATAACAAATATTTCTAAGTCAGTACAAGTGTACTTGTATATAAACACATATCATAATAGTACAATCGCTAATCTTGACTGTGAAATTGGCTGCTTTTCTTAAGATATATTCCGTGATATTTAGATATAAAGTCTGGTTAGGTTAAGGGATTAGCTCGCCTTTTAAAGACAAACATTTTTATCATCAAAGACAGTTTATTTTGTATATAGATGAAAAATTAGAACTCAAATACTAATGTGAATTTTATTTTCCTATACGCTACCACAAAACTTGGGGTATATATAACCATATCAAGTTTAGGTGTTAATAACCCAATAAACATTTCGCTTAAGGAAGAAACATTTGATCTGTTTTGTTTATAGATAACAGTCTATAGTTCTCAAAATTATAAAGTCGATTTCCTTTCCATAAAAACGGCATATTTTTATGGCTATCATGTTTTATATTTCACTTTGAATAAAAAAATATCCGTTCTTTGAAGTTAAACGTCAAAAATAATTCGTTAAATTTGACAGGATAATTAAAAAAAAACTGCATCACTTTGTAATATATCGTGGTTTAATTTCTCGCTCGAAGTATCTGAAGAATGACTAAGGTGATAATAAATTTTATAAATTTGTCTATTTGTCAAGGAATGTTTCGGTTATTTAAAATCACATAATATTTTGGAATGTTTCCGATTGATTAGAAGGAAATACTATAAATTTTGTTCGGTTAAATTACAAGAGATATTTAGGAATAGGAATCTTTAAGAAGTGGGAAGATAGAATTTGTAAAATTTAATAAGAAACAGTGGGACTTTATCTTTACTGTGTAAGCCATTTGTACAATTTATTACATATCTTATTTATGAGGTTTTTTTTATGACGAAAATACAGAAGTTGAACATCTATCTTTGCCACATAACGTCATTATGGGGGTGCACCTTTTGTGGTGTATGTGATAATATTCTTCTCCCTTTTTTTAATTAAGCATCCTTAAATTTGTTTGTTTGTTAATTGTAGTACACAAATAATTAAAAAAATAATTAATTTAAAAAAGTAAATATAATGTCAACCACAGGTGTATATATCGTTCGAGAGACCGTTCCCTAATATGGATAGGAACAAGTACTTGTGTACTTTACTCAAAAACTTACACTTTGAAGCAAAATTATTGGATTTATGTACAGATCTAGACTTTTCTATATCTGGTGGTATGTCACACTAAACAATATTCATAATTAATTAAACCATGTTTTTCCCAGGATTTTAGCCAAATTGTACAGAGACAACATTCTTTCTTGTGTTATAGTTTTATTAGCAGGTGACTTAATGTACAATGTAAATCTCTTCTTCAAAATCCTCAAAAGTCTACACACGCCATTAATCAAATTTTACTTTAAATTTAAAAATCTTATTTTGCATTCTGGAGATATGCTTTGTCAGGAAAATATTTTTTAAATGGATAGCCATCAAGATGAAGTATAGAACATATTTGATTATAAGGTTTATTTTAGATTTCGAGATTCGGTTGGATTCTGACAAGGATTGAAATTCTAGAAAAAACACAATACTGATATATCGTTTGTCAGGTCATTAATCATTAATGAAACACAAATAACAAACAATTTATTAAATTTAACTCGGTTTATATTTTATCATATTAGTTTTCAGTAGAATGTGACATTTTATAAAGAAACACATTTGTTCAGTTTTGTCAGTTATCTATATATAATAATAATGATAATTTTTGGTAGATGACACGATATCAGAATTCAGGACACACAATACACATAATTATTTTAGATAAATAGAAGACATTTGTTGAGATGTGGATGATATTTCACTGTTTAACCTTTAGCTCGTTTATATATGGCAGTCAAGTTCACAACCGCAACACAATGTTAAGTGTACAGAGTACACATCAAACGACTTGCCCATACAATGTTAATATTTCGCAGAGCACAACACCACTCGGCCATATAGACACATGAACTGCGACATATCGCTTGCGATTTTCATAATCTGAAAATGGTACTTCTATTAAATTATTAAGATATGTACTTGAATATTCCATTTTGACGGGCTAGATAAACCTCAGTGGCCGGATGATCTGAATCAAACACTTACAATCACCTTAAATCAAACACTTACAATCAGCTTAAATCAAACACTTACAATAACCTTAAATCAAACACTTACAATAACCTTAAATCAAACACTTACAATCACCTTAAATCAAACACTTACAATCACCTTAAGCGTAGGTTTGAATCTCACTCGGACAGATCCTAGTGCGGGAAATTTGTCAGTTTGTTTGTCAATTATCACAAAACTGACCTCTTTGATAAAAGAGAAAGAATCTTGACCGGGGATTTCAATTTCTCCACTCCACTCAAAAATAATAGAGGTTCAGTTATCACACAACTGGACATCAACTCCAGTGCAGTCCAAGGTCAGGACTCTAAGAGTGTTCCGAAATAAAATACCTATTTGTTTGTCTTGTCAAGCGATACGCAACATTTGGTCTGTCTTTGTTTTTTTAAAGATAATTATTATACGTTTCTGTACCATCCAACGAATTTCAGAATATTTCATTATAATTTAGCAAATCTATTCTTTAATCTGAAAGACAAGAAGTATTAGAGTATACTCACTTAGTTAATGACTAAAGTGATAAATACAGATTCCACAAAAATCAACCAATCAAGAGAAGTGAAACATAGCTTTATTTTTCAGATACGACACTATATATCTTGAAAACGAAGAGATGATATAATTTTTAACACCTTAACGCATATTTGACTGCATTTTGATAGTGTGGAAAAAAACAACTCTTGTGGTTTTTCCCTGGTAACATAGGTGCTCATCTAGCATATGTTATTGCTAAAAATTCTTTAAGAAATAAATGCAAACCCGTCAATTCATGAAAAGTAGTAAACATCTTTCTAGGGATCCTTGTCGAAAATCTTATATATTTGTATTTCTAACGAAAAAGGCTTTAATTTGCTAAAGATAATCTTAGTTAAAGAATGATTATGAAACATGGAGCCTAGATTCCATCTGTATCGTTATATATATAATAACGGATAAGATTTTACATGGATATCATCGGGTTTATTTTTTAATAAATGTTACATAGACAATGTGAAAGTTTAGATAAAATAATGTCAATTTATTCATTGCAATAGTCTTTAGACTAATACTGATGCACATATGTGTATACATCTTAAATCCCAGCTATATACGCCCATAGTTCTGTTTTTACACAATTTTCTTTAAAGCTCAATATGGCCTTTTACTCTTTCTTTGAATAGATACACTTTGATTTGGTGTTTAACGGAAACTTTATGCCTGTTAACTACAGGTATGTTTGACTTGACCCAATTATTTTAGTATAACTGTCATTTTTATATTTATTTTTATTTTATCTTCTCACTTCAGATGTAATTGCTTTTGGCACTTTGATAGATTTAAATTTATCTTAAAATTGCAGATGTTTTGGTTACAAACGTTGATGGGATATAGGTGTTGGTTTACGATCAGACGCCATCTTCTTCGCTGACATTAATACTGTCATCAAGTAAAATTAATTAAGGCCAATTTGAAAGGTGAAACTGGGCAGATATGTCAAAGCCACCGAGTTAAGTATATACTAACATAAACAGGTCGATTTAACCTTAGCTAAAGTACAGAAACCAGCGAAAAGTAAACCTAAAATAGTTAAAATACCGTACTGATTATAAAATAATGTGTCACCTTGTCCGAGTGTTCGAAGGAAAAATAAATGAACCAAATAACTATCTTAAGCTTTATTTGGGTACATATCAGACCACTACAAGTATTTAAAGAAAAGATGTAAATTTATTATATCTTTTGTTGTTCTTCTACAAAAACTAAGCTAAGTGTGGGAGAGGTATGCTAGTATTGAATTTACTGCGTATTTTTATACTCTTCCGGTTTCTTTCCTTATTCGAATTGTCTATCGGGGTTTACTTTCCGAATATTTTTGAAACCTCATAAAAGGTAGGTGTAATTCTTCCAATAATATTTTGGTCAAATATATAAAAATATATGATTAATTTATTATAAATTATTTACTTTAAAAACTTAAAACGATATACATTCACTTTTCATATATTTAGCATTGTACAAGGCAGTAGTCAGAGCTATTAAACTCACAAAACAATACACAAATAATTTAACCCGACAATAGAAACTACCTCAATATAAAGATCACTTATTTATAGAACTTGTTTAAAAACCATTCTTTTTATATTTAAATTAAAAAGAACCATTATGTAAAACCACCTGTTTATTAAGACCATTGTGTTAGGGCCCTCTTCTCCAACGACAGGTAAAGTCCACCTATCTATTAAATAAACCCATGCTTGTCACAATTCATTTTTTAACGTATTCAACTATAACTTTTGTTCTATGACATCAAAGAGTGGAAAATGTATCCGGAAGAGAACTTGCAAACCTTATTTCTTAATAGCATTGTGTTCAGTATGAAAACCTAAAAACAACACGGGACAATGTTGATGGCCAAGGTGGTCTCTGTTCATCATAAAGTGTATTATTCATATAAGTATTATTTATAAATAACGTATACACATGTATCTTTCATGTTATATCTGGCACGCGTATGATATATGTGCCACGTGGTTGGTGTACAAACTACATTTTTTAACTTGGTCAACCATGAACTATGACATATCCGATAAATCTATTGTGGTAAAGATGGAAAACGTTTTATATAAAATACCTTTGTGTTATAAGTAAAATTGTCAAATACCAGTAATTTAAAATGAGTCTCAAATGGCGAAAAATAAAGAAAATAAATTGTCAAAAACCTAAACACATTTATACCAAAGGAATAGAGTGAATATTTTTTAGTTTATATTTAGTCCTCTTCATGCCATCTAGCACATAAGGCATTCCTACAGTCCCTCCACCCAGTCCGATCCTTTGCTCTTTTTGTTTCCACTGTCCTCCACGACAACCCTATCTTTATCAACTCTGTAGACAGAAAGTTTGGCGTTTTATTTTTTGGTCAAAATGTTTTTGTTGATATCGAGGCGGTCAGTTCTGAAATGGAGGAGAAAACCGAGTGGATTGCGAACCTGGCCGTTTGAAGATGATGTGGTCTGTAAGCCACAAATCGACCACCAAAGCTCCAATAAAACTAAGGAGATTGTATAATATAGTAACCAGAAAACATTAATCTCTGTATGTGTCTAACATTTAAAACAAACTGGTGGTTAAGAAGTTTCCATCATTAACTGAAATAAAATCAGAGTCGAATAATGAAAGTTTCAGAAAAAAATGTGTTTGACATTACTTCTTTGGACAGGTAAACACTACAACCAAGTTTTATCTTTATCTAAAAAGGTTTATACAAAATATCTCAAAACTGAATGTAATTATGCTATAAGTAACAGTTGCTTTTTATATTGGCATGTGCTTAATTTCAGCTACAAATTTCTATGTTAAATTTTCTATACAAGACTCCTTACTTTTGTTAAAATAGTCTATCTAAAATAGTATAAAAAACACCCGGACTACCCAGGACAACCATCGGCATTCTGACAACCTTTATATTACTAGGGAATACCCGTGCGGAATTCAAACCAAGATGAAATGTTGTCTTCGAATTGTTGTGACTTCAATATAAATATTTAGACCAACCGCATCTATTGAGTACAAAGACCTTGAATTTTTTAGGTAAAGTCACAGTAAAATTGACATCCACACTATATTTTATTTTCATTTATTTTAGTATTTGTGTGTGGCTAAATAACACAGAAATGGCTTTTATTCCCTTGACATGACGTAATTGGTCCAATTATGTTTGTAAATCAAAATATATTTTATGAGAGAAAGATGTTTAAAGATGTCAGACACTGATTATGTCTTTCCGTGTAATTTCTCATCTAAAGTATTCATTAAGCGTGGATCTATTCAGTTAATTGCATTTTAACTCATCATCAAGTAGTTGTTTCTGATACAATTTCGATTTGAATGCTCTCAAACCGACTGAAATTACAAATAATTTTAACTTCCACACAGATAATGTTACTTATAATACGTGTGTTTATATAAGGGTTCGTCCACCCCAGAGTGCTTTTGTTAACGTGTTTATTTTATTTTCACTGTAAATCATATAACAAGTTCAGTCACAACGCTATCGTGTTAAGTTCATCAGCGCTCAGAATTTCACCTTTTTAGGAATTGCATCTGTCTTTGAAACGGAAACCATAAATTTTGTTAGATTTACGATAAAAATTAACTCATAAAATTTGTAAGAGAAAACATTAAATATAAAATATGTAAACGCTTTGTTACCTTGTTTACTCACGTACAACACATTTAAAAAAATCTAGATGCTATTCACGAACAAATATGTTTGTGTATCGATATGTGATTGCATCCCTTAGAATGCAATGTAAAACAATTGTATTTGACAATGGTAGAAAAATATGTTTTTCTTCCAGATTAATATCTTTAAAAAATTTTTTAAACATCCATCTGAAAAAAACAGCTTTAATTATGGAAATACAAAATTAATAAATTAATATATATATACAATAAAGCATGTATGAGCATGAGGCAGTACAGTAATAATGATGATGATGATGATGATGATGATGATGATGATGATGATGATGATAATAATAATAATAATAATAATAATAATAATAACTGCTCATCATAAGCAAAAGCTAATGAATTAAAATTAAATGATACAAATGAGCAAACAAGACCAGTTGCTCCTTTTGGTCAACAAGACTTAATTATACAAGACAAGTCAAACATCGAGACCACTAACCATTTGTTATAAATTACACTAAATTACCAAATTTGAGAATTACAATTTAAATTTTAATTTGATTAAGTGTGTATGATTGATCGATTTGATCTTGAACTCACTATATGATATTATAGCGATAAAGGTTCCGTCCTACCTAGGGCGATAGGATTACTGATATGTGTTAAAACATATTGTTTAACGACCTCGATTTGAACTTTAAAAATGTAATGAAAATTTGTCCCTTTCTGTATGTATAATTTTATTTATTTTAAATCAAGTAACCTGCTGAGTAAAAACGAAAAAAATTTTTTTTTATTGTTCCAGAAATATGACCTTAAACAACCTAACAAGAGATTCCAATGGTATACAGTGTTATAAAAATAACCAAGTTGTTTTCAAATGAACACATTCAAACCTTTTTCAAAAGAAAAATACAATTTTATAAACGGATGATGTATCGCTTTTTGAAGAATCTTCATATAACATATTGCCTTTAGCATGATATCACATAAGATAAATAAATTACAATGCCACAAAGAATAACCTGAATACGAATCACAATGATATAAATTACATCTCTTAATTGAAAAAAAAACTTTTATACAGCTTAAAAGGGACTCGTAAAGCAATTTATATAAATACATGTGTAACTGCTCTATTTTGTTAACTATATGATTCGTAAACAAATCTTTTGAATACCATAATGTGAATTTATTATTTTTTCTAAGTTGTTCAATTTGTTAAGATGTAGGTTTACAAAACAAATATATCTGTGGCAGGTAAAGTATAATGAACTCGTAACCTCTATGTTTTAGTTAGAGGACGACAGGGTACCATGCAGAGTGTTATTACAAGAGTAATGGCTCATTTGAAGCAGAAATGATTGGTTTATGTTTCTTATAGTTAAACATTATAAATGTTTATTAAAGAGTAAAATTTTCAGAATGACCACTTTGTAATTTTAGTTTTTTGTGTGTAATCCTTTCCCGTTGTTAGCTCTCAGCCTAACATGAACTACAACTAAAGATTTTTTAAGCAACGAACCTGGACTATTGTTTATAGAAATTGCAACTGTGTAAACGTTTATGATGCATATATATACCACATTAAATAATGACGTCATTCAAATATACATTACGTCACAATCATACTATTTAATTTATTTGCGTTTCCAAAACTTCGAATCAATAAACTTATCCGATAAAGAAATCCGAAAGGCTGTGTCAGTCGAACCGTCTGGATATATATATATATATATATATATATATATATATATATATATATATATATATATATATATATATATATATATATATATATATATATATATATATGTGTGTGTGTGTGTGTGTGTGTGTGTGTGTGTGTGTGTAAACCAGAGAATGAAACGTTATTTATGCGAAACAAGTAAGTTACGTGACGCTCATCAAGATTTAGTAATTTCAAAGTTTTATATAACTACCAAGAATTAATATCAATCAAGTTGTTTTATATACTTAAAAATAGAATATCTATTATATCAAATTACAGTGCATAATTTCTGTCACCCGTTTGAATTAAACCCTCATACAGGTTGAGTAATACGTTTTCCCACCATTTGTTGTATTTACATAGGCAATATTATATGTCAGATTGCTCGTGTATCTAAATATTAAATTCTAAAGAACAGACATATTTGCAGTCGTAAGAATTATGGCTTCTGCCAAATCATTTAAAGATATCGTTTTAAAGATCGACATATTGATAAGGTCATTAAATTAAAAAAAATAAAGAAACTGTTTGGTTCTTACTTAACTCTCCCACGAATGTCAGGAGACATGGAAATATGTAGAAAATAACTTTTGTTACAAGGCGTCAATCTGTTATAAATATGCCAAAGTCAGGTGAATTATCATGTCAAAATGACTTATTTAATTTAGACGAACGTTAACTCTCTTTTAACTTTCATAGTGTTTCCAATATTTAATGATGATATCAGTACAATTCACTGATTACTTTTAAATACTTTTTAAATGATTTTCACCCGCAGTGAATAATTCCCCGTTTGTATTTTAAATTACTTTTTTACCGATAGGCATCAACATATTATTAGTGCTATTTCTCTGCTATCAGTTTAAATAAAACAAACGACGTCGACAATCGGTCAGATATTTTTACATTTTTTTCAGTCTGTTTACTGTTACCTTACATTAATACAAGTGTCATTTTCAGTCGTTAAGAAAATTAATTGAGTTTTAATGAATGTGACTATATTAACCTTGTACTGACCTCGTAACATCAGAGTGTGTCCACATATTCCAATAAAGACCCTTTTGTCGAGAAAACCCAACCGACATACAGCCCATACTCATATCAGTTGCAGTCAATATGCTTAATGATTGTATTTATTGGTTTTTAACAAATCTGTCCGAAATCAAACCTCAGAGAGACGCTCAGGTGTAAAATCAAGATTGTGCTACACAGTTAGATGTGCAATCACCTGTTTAAACTTTCACTATAAACTTAATGTCAGGTTGATCTTTAAACTCTGAAATAAAGAGAGACAAAAGTAAACTTCAGACATTAGACTTGGAAGGCTGTTTACTTTTTGCACCACTTTGCAACCGGAAACAAAGCCGTGTGTATTTTCAGAAATTGGAGATATATCAATCGCTAGTGACCTTACTGTCCTATAAAACATGTTTCCAGTTTGCTTCATCATAGACTACAACAAATATTAAAAACAATAAATAGTCCGATGATTCGTGAGTCTGTTTTCGAAAGTAAATTAGATATACTTTAAAAGCAAATCAAGTATATCTAAATACTAACAGATTAAAAGTGACCGATTGGACATGGTGAAGTTTTTGTATTTGTTCGATTTAGTTTACAATTATCTTGCATAGCTTAGTCCTGACCTGTACTTGACCAAAGCTGACACAACTAAAAACAAGAAACAACACAGATTAATGATAGAAACAAGCAAACAAAAGTTAATAAGGTGTGATAACAAACACAATGGTACTACTTGTTATAAAACTCCTGACTTTGGACGGACACTGGAGTTTATGTCCACTGCTGATGCTATAGTACTATTGAAAGTCTGTTACACGTCTCAATCTTAAAAATCTGTGATATACAGATATTTGTGAAAAAACAATATTATTTCTATTCATTTATTGTAAGCTGGATAAGGCACTGCAACACCATACAAAGCTTTAAAAAGATCTAACTAAGGAATTTGTTTGGATAAATAAAAAAGATTATAAATCACTTATGACCATGTATCACCTGCATTGTCTGTAACAGCCATTACTGTTTGGCTCCAGAATGTTCTTTTCTAGCTTTTGGACATTGTAAATTTTTATCAAAGAACAAAACCAAACCGCCTGTCTGATTTACAAAAAGGTCTTTATCCAACATATCTGTTAACAATCGACAGATAAATCGTGATTGATAGCAAATAAACGACAGTATATATGTAAATTAAATAATTACTCTTTTACTGCAAATGATGATATGTATTTAAGTATTATATCTTTACCATCTACGTTGTCTCTGCATTTTAAGTATGTAAATCGAATAACACACACACACACACACACACACACACACACACACACACACACACACACACTTAATTAATACTAACACTTCGAACAAAGATACCATTACTAATTGTTTAAATTTCCTAATCTTGATTTTTATTTGTACTAGATAACATTAATGGATTAGAGATGAGTTGCTTTAGATGCTAAGCTTTTAATTTCTCTTCCAACAAAGTGTAAGGATTCAAGCAAACAAAAAATGTTTTACTTATCTGATAAACCAACTAGCACAATAAACATAAAATATCAATTGTTGTTATTGTCACAAATATTTATTCATTTCTGGTCAGTTGGTTCAAATTATTCATGTTTTCTCCACACCTGGACATGATGAATGTTTGGACTAATTGTCCAGCATTAGCCACTGGTCACTATATGCTTCACCTGGTGGTCATCTATTGATGCATGTTGGTGATAAAAAAGATTTTTTGCCGATGAAAAGATATTATAGTGTCCGGACATGCAAGGACACGACCCGTGTTGAGGTCAACTTCTGGTCACTCTAACTATTCTGACAAAAACGTTTTTTTTTAACCAGACGACAAAATAAATTAAGAATTTTGTCATTTTTCTGAGTCTCATATATTCAATACAAATTTTGTACCATTAACTTTTATGTTATCAAATATCTAATATTGCTAAATCAAATAGTCATTGGTTTCACTGCTTCAATATTTTCTTGACTGAAAAGAGTAACAAGTCTTGTTTCCTCATTTGTATCATTTTTTTATCAATTTGCTTTTGCTCATGGAGAGCGGTGTTTATCATTATTATTATTATTATTATTATTACAGTATTATTATTACTGAAAAGCGAGATATACTTTTTTTTATGTTTTTGTAATGCTTGTTTGTTCGACAATAGTTTGATGAAATTTATTGTCATCGATTTGTTCGGTAAACATTATAATCGAGTGGGTGGTGATTGAGGCTTATCTACGGTATTGCAGCCAAGTGTTCTAACACTCAAACAGTCGCCGTAGTGCGCATTAGTACAAAGTTGGTTACACATTCTCGCACAAAAATTAAGCACACATGATCTTTTGTTAAGATTAATCGTTTGGAAATATATAAAAAAGTTTCGAGAAAAAATTACATGTCAAAAATGTCAAAACAATTTTAAACGTTAAGATCGCATTTAAATGCAAGATATATCAATAGTGTTTAACCAATACACACACAAACATAATAGTGTTTAACCAATACACAAACAAACATCATAGTGTTTAACCAATACACACAAACATCATAGTGTGTAACCAATACACACACAAACATAATAGTGTTTAACCAATACACACACAAACATAATGAACACTAGACAAAAGATTGTGTTCTACTCCCCGCCCCACCCGAAAAAATCAATAACAACAATCTTAAAAAACCATAAATAAGATTTTGTATATGAAGTATTATTCAATAAAGTAAGTCAGACCCTTAAAATTTATTAATGGAAGTACAAACTAATAAGACTTTTATAAACCGATTGATAGCGCTATATAGAATCAATGTCAATCAAATCTGCAATTTTTACTTGGGTTAGCCTGTTATCCCAGCTCTCGGAATTTTTTGATTATTTAAAATTGTATTATTTTGTGTAACCTGTGCTTTTTTGTCTGTTCATTATAAGAACCTGTGCTGTTCTTATAATGAAAAGTGCAATCCTGTTCTTAAAAAGTTTTGCTTGCAATATACTGGCTTCCTAAAAAAAAAACTTTGTCAATCTTCTACGATTTCTTTAATATTCTATAATTACACCTGTTTGCCATAAAAAAGTAAAATAATATTTACTACATATACGCCAATGTACATTGTTTATTCGATAATATAAAATTGTTTAATCAGGAACCCAGTATAATTATGTTCTTTTCTTTTCTTTAGCGTTAACTTGTATTGTGCCGTGTTCTTTGTTGCGTTAACTGTTAACATCCCATGTTTCTCAGCTGCAAATTTTGATCTATACAGACATGTTTTTTGTTTGTTCTGTTTTTTTGTTGTTGTTGTAACTGAAAAAATCAAGTAGTTGGCAACAGCCGAGTACACAACACATAATAACGATTTAACAGCCAAACGAGACAAGAAAAGACAAACAAGTACTAAAACCACAGACAATAAAACTTCCGATTATGGTGTAACTATAGTATTTATTGAAGGCGCTCAACCCTAGCACTTTTTGTACAATCCATGATTATTACTTATTATATATTTTAAAAAATACTTATTTCACCAAAAGATAAAAACGAACAACTCTTACATGTATATGTTATTCATAAAGAATCACGTCATCAATTAAGTGTCGGACAAAATTTTGGAGGTAGAATTGATAAGAAACAGTACAAAAACAATAAATCCCCCCCTACTTTCATGCATGGAAGACTTTAAAAATTGAGCGGATAAACGTCCAAATTTTATGATTATCTTGCTTGTTATCAAACTTCTTCAAATTGTGAATGACACTGCGGCAATTTTCACGAATTTTACTTAATGTAGGAACTATGATATTATTGTTAGGCAGTCTCTGCTATGGAATCAATACAACTTCCATCTTTGAAGTTGTTTCTTGTACAAGTACTGATAAATCTGAAGGTCTCACTCGAAAACTTCACACTTAAAATTTGGCAATTTGTCCGGAGGTTGATTAAATATGTATGATATAATTTTTCAAAAGCTATGCACAGATATGAAGAATCTATATGTAAATGACAAGCATAATAAGAACATATTACCTACGATTAGGAGCGGGGGTATAAGTCTCTTTCAGAGGCAGTTCTAGTTTAATTAAGCTTAATTAAGTTTAATCCGAATTATTTCCATTTGTTTTAAATATAAGGTGCATTTTATGGATAAATATAAATGTCGATGTTTTGTGAGTTTAAGGGAACAAAGATCGTAAACGAAGGGGTTAATTAATACCGACAATCAGCTCTTTAAACCCCTAACGCTATTGACGTCAGTTTTGGAGATTTTTTTTACGTTGGATTCAATTGCTATGTAGTTTACTTCGTCTCGTCTTATTATTATTATTATTGCTCTTTTTATTTGCCGACTGTTTTCATGAAAATCACCATTCTGTTACACGATGATGTTCAACCTATGAGCTTTATTTTATATTATCCGTTATTAACAGCTTCAACTGCAGTGCTAGGTGCGTGTAGTGATTAGTTACTTGCACTTTATGTCAAAATGAAAACTTCTTCATACCAGACTTCTTAATACCTCCAACCAAATCAGAGATATTCTGGTTTTACTGGCTTGTACATTCATTTATATATTATATAAAGTTTTTTTTTATAAACATACACAGGCAAATCATTAAACCACTAACAACGCCAAACTTTAACTCAAATGGCGGAGACGACTCGGGGTATTACATTTTTCTCATTAAAGCTATCAGTGTTAAGTATAGCTATTAGTTCTCAATTGTGATTGATAAGAAAATAATAAGTCTATAACGAAATACAGAAAAATCAGAGTTAAAAATATCCCCATAATAAACACAATTGACATAAAAAACGCAACACCTCATACAGTGTCACTATTTTGTGGTCGGGTAGGGGGCGTGTCTACTTCTGTGATACAGGATATGTTTTTTGTCCGAACATTGGTCGCGTGTCCTTAATATGAACTCGTTAGAATGTGTAATTAATATGGATGTATCCCCATGAAAAACTTGACCACTGTTTGTAAACTGACAATTATAATAACAATATGTTTTGATTGGCATCGAGTCAGTTAAACCGTAGATTTATGAGATATAGTAAGGTACAATACAGCTTGACAATGGGTCGTTAGTAGATGACAGGTATTCTGTTCTTAGGTGCTTTGTTGGTATTTATAAAATAAAATGAAAATACTAATGTTATGTAGAATTGTTAAAGTTTGAACGAAAAACATATGTAAATGGCAATTAAGAGCACAAATTTACTAACGGAGATAACGAAGGAAACACAGGCGCTTGTTTCGATATTTTTAAAAAAATAAAACCCCTTGACCCTAACATAAGACAAGGTGTTCAACTTTCGCTATCCTAATTTTTGACCAACCTTGGTTCGGTCGTTTTTTTTTCTATTTATTGGTGGACAATAAAAATAATAAATGAATGTCGCTCAAACCTTCATGCATTTCTCTACAAAATGGTGCATATCGGAACTACCGTCCCTTGTATCAAACGCCATTTCACACTTAGAATGGCAATCGTCATCCCGTGCTGAATCTCGAAAAACGTTCTGATTGGTCCATATTTCAAAAGTGGTAAAACAGATTGACCAATCAGAACGTTTTTCGAGATTCAGCACGGGATGACGATTGCCATTCTAAGTGTGAAATGGTGTTTGATACAAGGGACGGTCTCCGTTTAACTCGTGTTATATAGTTTAGAGACAGCGACGGTAGTTCCGATATGCACCATTTTGTAGAGAAATGCATGAAGGTTTGAGCGACATTCATTTATTATTTTTATTGTCCACCAATAAATAGAAAAAAAACGACCGAACCAAGGAAGGTCAAAAGTCAGGATAGCGAAAGTTGAACACCTTGTCTTGTGTTAGGGTCAAGGGATTTTATTTTTTTTTAAATATCGAAACAAGCGCATGTGGAAGGAAACTAGAAACTGATGAATGTATTAAAATGTATTAAAAGGCCCCCGAGAAGGCACTCATTCTAAAAAGTCAAAAATCACAAAATATCTACTTTGTTTGTTTTTCTCTTTGTTTCAGGCTACCGTTAACATGTTTTATAACTACAAATCGTCGTAGTTTTATATTTCATTAATGAATATATATTTCGTACCATTTACATCATACATATATACTTAATTATTTGTGTGTAGTGGACTCATCTTAATTATATGTACTTTTGTCAAATTTACAGGACGATTTTTATTTGCAGTGTTTTATATTACAAGACTTATTCACTAACTTTGAAAATTTGTAATAGTCTTTATCTAACTTTCAGAATCGATCAGTTTGGATTAATTTTAGTGTCGATATGACCTCGATATTTTTATAATGTAACAATAGATCAAAAGTGTGTCAGAAATTGAACATCAAAGTTTAGTTTAATTTTAAAATGTAACGAGTTATATTTGATGAAAATCTTGTATTTGCACAAAACAATGAATTCTCAGAATGATTGTGAAATATAGAAAGGATTCTACATATTTAACATAAAAATTTAGAATAGTTTGTCATTTTTTATATTGATATTTCATAAATCAAATTATTAAAAACATTATGTTTTAAAGATAAAAGTAAATGTGTGATTAAATAGATTCTTTTTCAGTAGATCAGAATAAAAAGGTTGAAAAATATTTAAAATATTTATAAGTTTAATGTAGGTTTTAAATAGAGTTGATATTTTGGGTAATATTTTGGTAACAAAAAATTCCTATACAATTTAAAATAAATTTCTGACACAATAAAGAGACGATATGTTATGTAGTCTGTGTTGACACTGCGTTGTTGTTGTTTGACGGTATGTTATGTAGTCTGTGTTGTTGTTGTTTGACGGTATGTTATGTAGTCTGTGTTGACACTGCGTTGTTGTTGTTTGACGGTATGTTATATACTCTGCATTGACACTGTTGTTGTATATTGAAGTCACATTATGTGTTGTTGTTGTTTGACGGTATGTTATGTAGTCTGTGTTGACACTGCGTTGTTGTTGTTTGACGGTACGTTATGTAGTCTGTGTTGACACTGCGTTGTTGCTGTTTGACGGTATGTTATGTAGTCTGTGTTGACACTGCGTTGTTGTTGTTTGACGGTATGTTATGTAGTCTGTGTTGACACTGCGTTGTTGTTGTTTGACGGTATGTTATGTAGTCTGTGTTAACACTGCGTTGTTGTTGTTTGACGGTATGTTATGTAGTCTGTGGTTGACACTGCGTTGTTGTTGTTTGACGGTATGTTATATACTCTGCATTGACACTGTTGTTGTATATTGGTGTCACTTTATGTGTTGTTGTTGTTTGACGGTATGTTATGTAGTCTGTGTTGACACTGCGTTGTTGTTGTTTGACGGTATGTTATGTAGTCTGTGTTGACACTGCGTTGTTGTTGTTTGACGGTATGTTATGTAGTCTGTGTTAACACTGCGTTGTTGTTGTTTGACGGTATGTTATGTAGTCTGTGTTGACACTGCGTTGTTGTTGTTTGACGGTATGTTATATACTCTGCATTGACACTGTTGTTGTATATTGGTGTCACATTATGTGTTGTTGTTGTTTGACGGTATGTTATGTAGTCTGTGTTGACACTGCGTTGTTGTTGTTTGACGGTATGTTATGTAGTCTGTGTTGACACTGCGTTGTTGATGTTTGACGGTATGTTATGTAGTCTGTGTTGACACTGCGTTGTTGTTGTTTGACGGTATGTTATGTAGTCTGTGTTGACACTGCGTTGTTGTTGTTTGACGGTATGTTATGTAGTCTGTGTTGACACTGCGTTGTTGTTGTTTGACGGTATGTTATATACTCTGCATTGACACTGTTGTTGTATATTGGTGTCACATTATGTGTTGTTGTTGTTTGACGGTATGTTATGTAGTCTGTGTTGACACTGCGTTGTTGTTGTTTGAAGGTATGTTATATACTCTGCATTGACACTGTTGTTGTATATTGGTGTCACATTATGTGTTGTTGTTGTTTGACGGTATGTTATGTAGTCTGTGTTGACACTGCGTTGTTGCTGTTTGACGGTACGTTATGTAATCTGTGTTGACACTGCGTTGTTGCTGTTTGACGGTATGTTATGTATTCTGTGTTGACACTGCGTTATTGTAGTGTGTTGGCACATTGACACTGATGTCGTTGCATACTATGTATTCTGCGTTGACACTGTGTTGTTGTAATTTGATTGTACATTTTGTACTCTGCGTTGACACTGCGTTGTTATAATTTGATGGATTATTATTATTATTAATTATTATTCTGATTATTGTAGTTTGATTGTACATTATGTAATCTGTGTTGATACTGTGTTGTAGTTTGGTGGTACATTATATACTCTACGCTGACACTGTGTTGTTGTAGTTTGTTGGCACATCATTGTCTCTGCATTGACACTGTTTTGTTGTATTTTGATGGCACACCATGTACTCTGCGTTTACACTGTTTTGTTGTATTTTGATGGCACACCATGTACTCTGCGTTAACATTGTGTTGTTGTATTTTGATGACACATCATGTACTCTGCGTTTACACTGTGTTGTTGTATTTTGATGGCACATCATGTTCTCCGTGTTTATACTGTGTTGTTGTAGTCTGATGGCACATATGAAATCTGTGTTGACATTGTGTTGTTGTATTTTGATGACACATCATGTACTCTGTGTTTACACTGTGTTATTGTATTCTGATGACACATCATGTACTCTGCGTTGACATTGTGTTTTTGTATTTTGATGACACATCATGTACTCTGCGTTTACACTGTGTTGTTGTATTTTGATGGCACATCATGTTCTCTGTGTTTATACTGTGTTGTTGTAGTCTGATGGCACATATGAAATCTGTGTTGACATTGTGTTTTTGTATTTTGATGACACATCATGTACTCTGCGTTTACACTGTGTTGTTGTATTTTGATGACACATCATGTACTCTGTGTTTACACTGTGTTGTTGTATTCTGATGACACATCATGTACTCTGCGTTGACATTGTGTTTTTGTATTTTGATGACACATCATGTACTCTGCGTTTACACTGTGTTGTTGTATTTTGATGGCAATCATGTTCTCTGTGTTTATACTGTGTTGTTGTAGTCTGATGGCACATATGAAATCTGTGTTGACATTGTGTTGTTGTATTTTGATGACACATCATGTACTCTGTGTTTACACTGTGTTGTTGTATTTTGATGACACATCATGTACTCTGCGTTTACACTGTGTAGTTGTAATGTAGTCTGCGTTGACATTGTGTTGTTGTATTTGATGGTATGTTATGTAGTCTGCGTTGACATTGTGTTGTTGTAGTCTGATGGCACATATGAAATCTGTGTTGACATTGTGTTGTTGTATTTTGATGACACATCATGTACTCTGTGTTTGCACTGTGTTGTTGTATTTTGATGACACATCATGTACTCTGCGTTGGCACTGTGTAGTTGTAATGTAGTCTGCGTTGACATTGTGTTGTTGTATTTGATGGTATGTTATGTAGTCTGCGTTGACACTTTGTTGACACTGCGTTGTTGTAGTTTGATGTTTTGTTATGGGTTGTGTGTTGGCGCTATGTTGTAATTTGATGGTATGGTATGTAGTCTGCGTTGACACTGCGTTTTAATTTGATGGTATGGTTATAGTCTGCGTTGACACTGCGTTGTTGTTGTTTGACGGTATGTTGTGTAGTCTGTGTTGACACTGTTGTTGCTGTTGACGGTATGTTGTGTTGTCTGTGTTGGCACTGCGTGTTGCTGTTTGATGGTATGTTATGTAGTCTGTGTTGACACTGCGTTGTTGTAGTTTGAGAGGACCAAAAAAGACAACAAGTGTATGTTATGTGACCATATTGTAAACTCTAGACGGACATTGTGTCCAGTGTTGTGAACATATTTCAAACTAAACGGACACTGTGTCCAGTGTTGTGACCATATTGTAAACTCTAGACGGATACTGTGTTAAATGTCCATTGTTGTGACCATATTGTAAACTCTAGATGGACACTGTGTCCAGTGTGGTGACCATATTGTAAACTTTGGATGGACAATGTGTTAAATGTCCATTGTTGCGAATATATTGTAAATACTTAAGGAACACTGCATTGAATGTCCATTGTTTTGACCATATTGTAAACTCTAGATGGACACTGTGTCCAGTGTTGTGACCATATTTAAACTATAGACGAACACGCATTGAACGTCCACTGTTGTGACCATATTGTAAACTCTAGATGGACACTTTGCCAAGTGTTGTGACCATATTTTAAACTATAGACGGACACTGTGTTAAATGTGCACTGTTGTGACCATATTGTAAACTCTAGATAGACAGTATATTAAATGTCCATTAGACAAATATTGCATTGAATGTCCATTGTTGTGACCATATTGTAAACTCTAGATGGACACCGTGCTCAGTGTTGTGACCATATTTTAAACTCTGAACGAACAGTCTATTGAATGCCCAGTGTTGTGGCCACATAAGTTGTTTCCTTATTTCGTGTCGTTATGTTGTACTAATGGTTGCTATGTTAATCTATAAAGTGTAAATGAATCATTCAAAATTGTCAAAAACACTGTAAGTTATGACTTCATGTACCGGTATTTTTAATTGAAAATATTTTTTATAAATATCTTTTATCAATTTTATCAAATGACGTACACCGTTTAATAATTTATAAGGATTTTGACATAATATAATTGAATTAAAGTCACGTCAATATGTGATATGTATTTAATGGTACAGAAATATTTAACAATCCAATTCCATTTTAAATCAAAATTTATAGAAATCTCATTTACATTTTTATGTCCATTAAAATAATTAAAAAAGAATTATATGACTAGAATGCACTTTATATTCAAAATAAAATTATTTATAAATTTAAAAAAATCAATTCAAATAATTTTTGATTTACTGAGAGTTGATATAAATCCCAAATAAAGGATGTATTTGCTATTAATTTCTTTTATTTTTAAAATTAAGAAATATTAGTAATAACTTATAAAACTATAAAACTTAAATATTGAACACATTTACATGATGGACTGTTGGTTTACGGTCTCGTAAAAATGTTGATTTTAATTAAAAAATTTCAACGTGCGCATTTATGGAACAGTGGTTGTATTATATGTTACATACATTTTCGTAAATTTACCTGGTGTCCGTCCGAAACAGTCCTGTGGTTTATAACAAATGTTCTAAATATAGATTATTTCAGTTGTTCGCTGATATAACATTTTCTGTTCATAGAGGCCTGACTTTTTAAGACCATTTTGGTCACAGGTGGAAATTATGAAAATTGACAAACATCATTATTTCCCGATGATGTATAGCTGTTATCTCCCTTAGAATATAGAATTTCTAGTTATATGATATTATCATATCAATATTTTTTTATATTTCAGACGGAAAAGTTCAAATATTCATATTTTAGAAGTTTTTATCTTTTCTGAATAAAATTTGACAATACTGCTGGAAGTAAACCAAACAATGAAGTCTGGAAACAATACCTGTATTCATCGAAAACGTAATAGCTCTGGGTTACGTATTCATAAAAAAATGTGTTCTAAATGACCACAATGGACCAGAACCATAGCGGAATGTTGACCAAAACCCTTACCATCTTTATAATTGCTGTTTCCTCTGTGTATCGGTTACAATTTTTCTTAACTAGCTATGTTGTTAATATTTTCCTTTTATTTGAGTGTCTTTCTATATATTACTACAAATTGTCTTCAATACAGGCACATAAAACTAAATCATTAATTTTATTTTACCAAATAACAACCTACATGTATATGATATTCATCAAATTTTCAAAATCTACATATATATGATAGATATTTTTTAAATCTTAATTATGATTTTTTTTTACAATAAAAGTTGTATGGTATTATATCGATCGGTGAGTAAGTTAATATTTGTTGAAACAATGAATAGACCACACTAAAACAAGGTGGTGGATGGTTCTCATTTCTACTTTGGTATCGCACTTCTTTAAACGACTAGTTTTTTTTAAATGTAGGGCATCTTTGATATCTGTTTGTTAAAAAAAAATTAAAAATAAATAAATAAATAAATAAATAAATAAATAAATAAATAAATAAATAAAAACTACAGTGAAGGCAGTAATCTTTGTTATGCCTAATGTTGTCTTTCTTGACGTTTTGATTCAAGTCAATGATAAGACACATGTGTATTTTACATACTCGTTAGGGGACATCTTTGTTTTGTCGCCTAATTGAACGTCAAAAAATTGAAAGCGTTGGCAATTCTCAATGCATCAAAAACACGAATTACGAAACTAATAAAAATCAGACATGGTTTGAATTGATGGATAAAGCATCCGTGATTTCCTCAAAATTAAAATTAATTGAAATAAAAAAAAACACCTTCCTAAAGGATTTTTGTGGATTGCGTACATGTATATGTGCAAATGTGTGGATTGCATACGTGTATATATGCAAATGTTGTCGATTTAAATTTATTGTTTGGTTATAATAAGATTAATTATTTTTAATTCTGTTTTTAACATACCATTGCTTGTAAAATAGAACGGTAACTATACTGATATTTATTTACCATCTGAAGAGTAGATATTTTACATGAGTGGTACCAACATGTGCTTGTATTCTTTGTCTTGCCTTGCGTTATAATTTACTTTATTGTGTCGTGTCTTGGTTTGCGTCGGTTGAAGTATCATTTACTTGAATTTTGTCATGTTCATGGTTTTGTTGACTGTTGCCAATTTTTTTCAGTTGTAATTGTCTTCTGTTTTAATATATAGACTTGTGCGAGGTCAAATAAAATGATACAGTTTGTAGAACTATCAGCGATCTCTCTCACTTATTTCTAAAACCACTGACCTAAGACACGTACATTAAATACCGATTTCGTGAAGTTTTAATTTCTACAATGTCATGACTGATATTTGATATAAAACATCTTTTAGTGGACAAAAAACTTCATCTCCATGTTTTATAGCTGGTCTTTAACACCACAATAAAATATTTTATAAACATTTAAAAAGTTTTTTATTTGAACAAACGTGTGTTTATTCATATTTACTTAAATGTGTCTTTTATTTGTCATTTAAAAGTAATGGATAGTAAAAATGAAGGATGGTTTTATTACACAGAAAAATTAAATTGTATAATAAAAAATAACCATTAGTCTTTCTGTGATAATTCATGTTTCACGAATTTATAAAAAATTAATCTTACATTTATGTCAAGTTCTCCAAGGTCATGACAAGTTTTCCACTGAAACGAAAAAAAACTTCTTACATAGTAGTTAATTACTTTTCTTGGTGGCGGGATCATGCTGCAAACTTGCTTAGGGGACACTGTTCCGTTTTATAGACTTTTCAGTCCTCTATTCTTTCGAGTATAAACAAATTATTTTTTTCCTTTTCTTTTCTTTCTTTCCTTTTTTATAATCACTTTATTTTTAATTGCTTTATTGTACTTAATTCTTTTGTCGTGACCATTTGAAAAAATATTCGGTACTTATCCCTGTTGCAATTGCTTCTGAAGGAAGAGTAAGTCAAAACCTTTAAAGAAAATGTTTAAAGTTGCATAAAGTTTACCCATTTTGAAACCAACTCGATAGTATGTTAATAATCACCTTGGAGCAGACATGTCGTGAGAGAACGACAACAGTCTCAGCTAAGAAAAGGACATTGGCCAACTGGCAAACTAAGTTTGTAGTAGGTTTCCTCAAAAATTTCAACATAAATAAAGATTTTTCAATGGAACCAAGTATTACGTTTTCATGAGAGGCACCGTTTTATATGTATGCAAAGGAAAACCTAATACAGCTTTAAGAGAAACAATTGAAAAAATGAGTAAAACGTGCCATAATAAATATTTACCAAACACCATTCAATTCCCCGGTTTGATTGGAAATAACTATCTTGTTAGTCAGGGTAATGTCTTAAATTATTCAAAACTTTGAAATATCCAACTCTTTAACAATATTAATCCAGTGTATAAAAAGTTCAAACAAAAGGGTCTAAAACCATAAAACTGTTCTTCAAAGGTTTTACTAGGCGTCACAAAGATTAATGTTTGATATGCTTTGTAAAGTAGAGCTTCAGAGGATACGTCCCATCAATTTTAACTGGTGGTGGTAATTTCACGCTGAGGGTATCTCTGTCCAAGAACAAAAACAGAAACATGATATATTGTGGTTTTAAATATTTAAAGTGTTTAATTAAAACAATATTGTTAGGAAAGTCAGTATCGTGATCACGAAAAATGTCAGGTGTGAATCAAATTAATATCTGATACATTCCATCTGGATTTAAAATTACGTATCAACGCTTGATGAATTCATTTGACTTAAATTTATTTCATTTTGATTTTTAATTTTAAATTGTATAGAAGAAATATTGTATTAAGATACCCCCACATTCTTAGGAATTAAAAGCAATCAACGCCAACAATGAGATTGTAAATAAATTTTCATGATTTTTTTAAATAACAAATACTGATACAATTAAAAAGTACGAAAATATATGACTTACGACTTTAGCGTTTTAGTTGTAAACTTTTGATGATGTTTTTAGTTTTTAGTCAACACTCATATTGGTTGGCTGAATTCTGCGTTACTAAATTTGTGCAAACCAACCAGTAGATGTCTATTGCCAGGCAAATTACATTCTCACTCGTCAACAAAAATTAAAAACACCTTGGAATGAAAGCCGACGTCATTAGATTTTCCTAAGTTGGTTTGAAATAGCGGTGAGACATCTTGGGGTGAAAGCTGACGTCACAGGATAATCCTTAGATGGTTTGAAATAGCGGTGAGACATCATGGGGTGAAAGCTGACGTCACAGGATAATCCTTAGGTGGTTTGAAATAGCGGTGAGATATCTTTGGGTGAAAGCTAACGTCACTGGATTGTCCTAAGGCGGTTTGAAATAGCGGTGAGATATGTCGGTTTGAAATAGCGATGAGATATCCTGGGGTGAAAGCCGACGTCACTAGATTTTCTTAAGTTGGTTTGAAATAGCGGTGAGACATCTTGGGGTGAATGCTGACGTCCCTGGATAATCCTTAGTTGGTTTGAAATAGCGGTGAGATATCTTGGGGTGAAAGCCGACGTCACTATATTTTCCTAAGTTGGTTTGAAATAGCGGTGAGACATCTTGGGGTGAAAGCTGACGTAACTGGATAATCCTTAGGTGGTTTGAAATAGCTGTGAGATATCTTGGGGATGAAAGCTGACGTCCCTGTATTGTCCTTAGTTGGTTTGAAATAGCGGTGAGAAATCTTTGGGTGAATGCTGACGTCACTGGATTGTCCTTAGGTGGTTTGAAATAGCGGTGAGATATCTTGAGGTGAAAGCTGACGTCTGTGGTTTGTCCTTAGTTGGTTTGAAATAGCGGTGAGACATCTTGAGGTGAAAGCTGACGTCACTGGATTGTATTTAGGTGGTTTGAAATAACGGTGAGAAATCCTCTGGCGTCACTGGATTGTCCTTAGGTGGTTTGAAATAACGGTGAGACATCTTGAGGTGAAAGCTGACGTCACTGTATTGTCCTTAGGTGGTTCGAAATAGCGGTGAGACATCTTTGGGTGAAAGCTGACGACACTGGTCTTTAGTTGGTTTATAATAGCGGTGAGATATGTTTAGGTTAAAGCTGACGTCACTTGATTGCCCTTAGTTGGTTTGAAATAGCGGTGAGATATCTTGGGGTGAAAGCTGACGTCACTGCATTGTATTTAAGTGGTTTGAAGATTGATTTTATAGGGATTAAATAAATGACACTGGAACTAATGCAGCATACTATTGTATGAATTCATAATTCGTCATTGGTATTTTTTGATATGTCAATCTTATAAATTATTTTTCCTCTATAAATTATTTATTGTATGGAAAACTTATTTGAAATGGTTAAGGTCTCATGGGTATGGATACCATTATATAATCCGGTACTCCGTTTTTTTAATCAGTGCCCTGTTTATATGTTTTTCAAGTGTTGTTTGAATTGTACGTTTGTTGTTTCGTGGGTTTTTGGTACATTTTCTTTTGTCAGGTGCATGCATGTTAGTTCAATTTCTTTCTATTCTAACATGTTTAACTTATGCTTAACTGTTAACACTTGAAGACGGTGTTACACTTGATCAAATATTAAAAAGTAACAATTTCCTTGTATGAGAAACAGTTTATTTTTGTGGAACAAAGTGTCATATAGCGATAAAAAAATAACCTGGTTTATATTTAATCTCCCAGAGGATATAAAGAACTCTTATACAAACATTACTTTTGAATATTTTAAAATATTGGCCATTAATCTTTTCATTTCATTGATAATTTTTTATCTTTGTAACAATACATAATGATATATATTAATAGATTTATCAAGTTTCAAAAGTAGAATTTACATTCCAAGTTGAAAAATGTTCGGCTTAATGGATTAAGGTGAATGAGTTATGCTAAAGAAGATACATCTTAGTCTCAGCAAGTGATGGTAGCACATTAATAAAAAACATATTTAGTCATAAAAAGCTCCTTATTTCTATTTATATGTTTCAATTTAGTTCAATGGTTCAGAATTTCTTTTATCTATTTGAATGACTAGGATATTTTTATACTGAACAACAATCTCAATATCATTTTGCAGTCCAATTTTTCATGTTTTTGTATTTTTTGATGTTGTTCAAACATTAACTTACTATTAACAATAATATCTACCAATTATTTTGAAGAAAGGAAGAGTTGTTATCGTGTCTAATTTGCCTAACACCACTGTCTTGGTAAATACTATCTTCAGAATCAACAATTTGTATGAGAAACAAAGTTTGGGTTTCATTTAATTTAAAGATTAACCATACTATGCAATTGTTTTATTTTTCATGTCTTATTTGGCTGTTTTGTCAATATGTTGCATAATGTATCATGTTTTTTGTTCCATTGGCTGTTGCCAAGTACATGCTTTTCAGTGACAAATTTCCTTCTTTTTTTAAAAATGAAAATCCTATTTTAGTTGACGTTAAGCGTACGTTTTATGCAGGTTATTATAAGGCTTTGTTATAGTCCGTACTAATGTTTAGAGTGCCAGAATAGTTGCCCGCAATGTTGCATAAAGCCTCGCAGTCAACAGTTCCTCATACCTGTGCAGTGTCAATCAGATGGGGTCTACGACAAGGAAAACATCTTTCTGATATGGGGTCGACCGAAGCCGAATCCACGCCGTTGAGAGGTCTTGCAATTGACTTGGTCTTTTTATATAAAAGAAACAAATGTTAGGAGCACATATTTTTAATTGTCAAATACGACTTCTGACTACGAGTAACTACTATTTAAACAGCGAAACCAAATTCCCGGAATCAATATAGGATTTAAAATCTAAAGAGTGTAAACCATAGAAAGATTCGGAATCTAAAACTGGAAAAATTATCTTCTGGACACTAAAACAGGATTTAGTGGAAAGGTTTGCACGTGACCAAATGAAATTCTGACAAATTGTTGTGAAACATGTTTACAGATATATACCAAAAAAAAATCAAACATTTTTAAGGGGCCTAGGTGTCTGATTGGCCTAGGTGTCCGAAAGGCCTAGGTGTTCGAGTGGCCTAGGTTGTCCGAATGACCGAGGTGTTCGAGTGTTCTAAAGCGTTCGTATACGCTTTACAGCGTCTCTCATCGCAAAAATTTAAATTTCACTCAGGACTGATCCTAGAGTGATAAACTTATCACATATTTTTTGACGGTTGGTAGTTTTCTCAGAACACTTCTATTTCTAAACTTCTTAAGAACTGACCACCCAGATAAAACGTGTCCTTTCACAATTCTAAATACACCCACTTAATTCCCATCAGTCTTCACGTTTATCTTAAGAAAAAAAATCTTCTTCAAAATTATGCTATTTAACACTATAAATGTTGGTTATAATTTAAACACTCCTAAATTCCTGAAAAATCCGAAAATCTTAATAGAAATATAAAAAGGTCATTTCACAGAATGCGTGTGTTCTAATTTATCAAATCCCAATATATGACAAATTTTCGACACGGATACTAATATCATATTTGACTTTTGTAACCATCATTAAAATGGAAGGTCTTTGATCCCGACACGTCTTCACACAAGACCGTGGTTTTATTACTTAACAATAACGGGAAGAGGTGATGGAGCAAAACAGAAAATGACAGAATCCATCAACTTTTTTGTTTGAAAAAATTCTTCTGATAGTACCACAGATGGTAGACATTGTTTTAAAGCAAACATCACAACATTTCATAAATATTTTTGCATCGAAAAGAATTCCCGTACTTCAACACCAATATAAAATAATTTCTGAAAATCCTGTAATCCTAGAGTAAAAACTTTGAAAGCTGTCAAAATTAGGTATACACGTGAACTTCCATCAAGGAAGTGAGGCCGGGTGCTCCGGAAGGGTAAGCACCTCCTGTCTAGCTAGCTACACCCGTCGTGCAAGTCACTTTTGAAAATGACTTGCACAAAGGAACAAAAAACTTTGTTAAGTCAAATAGATTCAGTGATGATCTATATATAGGGTTATGAGTGCATAGCAACATAGTACAGCAAAATGCGTCGGGCAGAAATTTGGTCCGATTTATTTATAATTAATGAAATGGAGAGCGATTAATTCTTAACGAATAAGAACAATATTTGCTCTACGCCTAATGTTCAGTGATATAATTGTAAATTGTTAACGGAACTGACCGATTACATTAAATAAGATCCTCAATTACTGCTGTTTGGAATTTGAGTTTACACTATCTTTTACGCGTTCAAATTTATCAGCTCTGTCAAGAGTTTGTTCGGTAAAGTAGGAACATCGTTATCCACACAAATAAATATTTAGAGCTCTAATGACAAACTCAAATTTCTGAAGTTTTATTGTCCAACAACATTCAGATATTTGAATCTTAATATCTTGAACTGCTGAAATTAGTTTTTTGGACATTGTCAACAGTTTTCAGAAACCCTTCAACTTCTACTTACTTAAGAGCTAGACAATTCAGTCCAGATCACACCAAAGTCAATAAGACTTTAAGTGGAAGCTATAATCTCTTTAACGTCACATTTTATTGTAAAAAATTGAAATTTAAATATTTATATATTCCTTAAGAGAGGGATAATGAGATGGTACAACAAAGGTTAGCTATATAGTACCTCATAAATAACTAATATACGTATTGTTTTGTACTGCGATAATGAGATGAAAATCATATTCTCATATTGAATTAAGTCATTAAATATTTAAAGTTTTAGTATTTTTACGTATGATATTTATTCTAAGGTGGGTATATACCAATTAGCCTAAGGAATTAACACTGACAGGAGAAAAATAAATAATTTCTTTTCAAAGGGAGTGTTGACAAGTTTCACGAGTTTATTAATACTCCAAATTACCGTGACTAAATGGTAGAATTTTACTTTTAATTATATTAAAACCTTGCTACCAACTGACAACCCTTTATTTTTGTGACATTATTTTACAATTCGAAAAACCATCTTTAAAAAAGAATAAAACATCATCAGGTATTTGGAAATGGGCTACTTGTTGTACAGTGTATAGAGGTTGATTGTCCACCATGAGTAATGGTAAATAGCCTGCCACTTGTCCACTGGTTGTAAAGTAGAGGTTGGTTGTTGACCAAAACAATACAGCTTACCAATTGACATGCTAATGGACACCAGATTGTCCATATACTTATTTTAAAGATTTTGGTTGTAATTTGACGGCATGAAAATAAAATAACAACTAAATGCAACAAATGTTGAATTCGAAAAATATAGGCGAGTCATGCACGAAAACTAATAAATTTTTATTTTATTTATTTATTTATGTTTTAAGTTTCTTCTAAGAATAAAAAATAACTCGAACGCCAATAACTGTCAAAAAACTAAATTTTGGATATAATAAGAAATATCTATAGCAAACAAACTATGTACTTCTCAAGAGTTATGCGTCCAGTTTTCCGCTGGTTGTTAAATAAATGCAACGTTTAAGATCTGCCAAAATTTATAAATTTTATAAGTAATAAATGAGAGTTGTTTGTTGATCTTTTGGTAATAAATGCTTATCATATAGTGATCATCTTATAAACAGCGGGTAACAAGTGTCGTTTTAGCTTGTTTTTATTTTTATATAATAATAATAATAATAATAATAATAATAATAATAATAATAATAATAATAATAATAATAATAATAACAACAACAACAATGCCAATAAGTTTAATTTTGGTAGATTGCATTCAGCAACGATTACATTTTATATATTCTATTACCTTGAGCTTCTGGAGTTCAGGTTCTCTACACAACAAATGGTGATTGGTATTTTTCTGCATTGTGTAAATTAAAAGGGTTGGGAACATTTTTGTCACTGAAAAATGTCTTTTCTAAAGTTTTAAATATACAAAAGAAACTGTTACTGGAAATCAACAAATTGGAAAGAACCAAATTAACCAAGACCGTCACGGCGCTAAATGATAAACAATTCAACTCAACTTAGACCACAACACAAGTTTATGTTAAGCCAGTCAACTCACCCAAGATCAAGACACAATACAAGTTAATGATGAACCTACCAAGTCAACAAAGATCACCAAACAATAAAACTGATTATAAAACAAGTACTCAACTAAAATCACGCACAATAAAATGATGATAAATAATGCAATTCAACCAAGATAACGACAATAAATGTTAATGATAAGCCAGTCAAATCAACCATGACCACGACACAATACAATAAAATCATTAAAACAAAATAATCGTCTAGCATCCTCAGACTAAGGAAATTTTATATTCATCAGTTTTAGTATACAAATGTTTTTCATTTCGTTAATTTTTTTTTGTTTTGATTTGATATTGTATTATTAGAACATTACGCTTGAAAATATATCTGATTAAAGTTATTTTTCTGCTTATATCAACAGGTGATTGTGTACCGCACCTAAACACGGAAATCTTTAATATCCAGTATTATCTACAGTTCTAAATAAATAAATAAATAGAAATTATAAATAAATAAATAAATAAATAATTATCAAGTAATAAATTAATAAAATATGAATAAATTATTAAGTAGATAAAAGATGAAGGGATAAATAAATAAATAAATAAATAAATAATTAAGAAAGAAAGAAAGAAAGAAAGAAAGAAAGAAAGAAAGAAAGAAACCATATACGGTCTTATAACGCAATCTTAAAATTACAATGTTAGAATGTTAATATTAATTCCCTCAAATTTCGAAGGACCCCATATCAACTTTCATAAAATATTATGAAAAAAAGAAATCCATCATATGCTCTGTCAGAGATATGACGAGCCTCAAGTCACGTGATTACCGAAGCGTGACATACGCCTGATAAATACCAAGTTAAACCGTGGGAAAATAATTTTACTTGTTCATTTAATATGTCATTGTTTAAATATTGTCATTGAAAATTTGCATTTTTTAAAAATAATGATATTTAATACAGAACTTTTTCATGATTTAGGTGTTTTAATTGTAATAATATCAAATATGGTCAAAGTCATATGTAAATCAGAAACAAAAAAGACAAATATTTATATGCAGAAATCTAATGGAAACAAAAAATAAAATAAAATAAAATAAAATAAAATAAAATAAAATAAAATAAAATAAAATAAAATAAAATAAAACAAAATAAATAAAAACAAAATAAACATACAAAAGCAAAGTCAAATAATTAAAAAAGTAAATTTTTTCTTGTTATTTGTTTTCTGTATAGGACATTTTATATCTAAATTCAAATGTAGAAATTCAAGGGAGATGGAGGTGTAGCTTTCATCAAACTTTCAGTAAACGCCCACAACAGAATGAACCAAAACCATTGGTGAGTTTTGAAGCGTCACAATAATGCACATGAACAATTTTAACGGTACACCGGACCAACGGCACGCGACAATATGTTTAGTCAGTGTGGGAAAACTCCGCCTTTTAATGTGCTTCTATTTTCTTCACCTGGCGAGTCTACCTGACGAAATACCTACAGTGTCAGAGAGGTAGATAATTTTGGAAGGGCATTTTAAGATCGTGAGAACGGAGAGGAAAAAGCACACTTTATACAACATTTGATATATAAATGACATGAAAAGACTTACGCTTCGATGACGGCAAGGTGAAAGCACATGCAATATTGTCACAGACATACTGCTCCGTATTGTTATATGTCACATCGTAAATCATGATAACTATGAATAAGTATGTTTAAACACATGACACAATAAATAATAAATTAAAAATATAAATCTCTTTTTGACAAAATATTGATAAGGTTAGAGTTTTCTCTCATAAGAATCTTTGTCTTAAATCTATTTTATTAGTTTTGTATTTAAGTATAGTAGTTTTAAACGTGTACGTGTGTGTGTGTGTGTGTGTGTGTGACATAAAAAGTTACCTGTTCTGTTCACTTCCTTATTACTATTTAAGGTGTTTAAAAACGCAATAAATAAATAAATAAATAAATAAATAAATAAATAAATAAATAAATAAAAGTAATTTAAAAAAAGAAATCAAATTGTTTGTAAACGTATTAGCCAAGAACCAAAAGGAAGAAAATCCAATAGATAGTAGTACAACAGCAGAAAGTAACCTAAAACTGACAAAAGGGTCATTCCATACCAACTCACTCACTTTTTTCCCGACCCACCCCTCCGATTTCAATCAAATTCGGCATTTTAAGAGGTCCCGATGAGAAACTGACACAGGCAAATTTTAAGCTTGGTCCGAGCTTATTTGGTTGCTCCAGAGCAATTTGAAAATCGCACGTGTTTCAAAAGAAAATGGGACCCTAAGACAGAAAAATGGATGTAACACGATGCATGGAATGACCCAAAAGGAAACACAACCATGAAAACAACACATTAGAACTTTATGATAGAAAAAGCCAAAACAAGAAGAGGCAAACACATAATGCCATGATGATGAACCTGCGGAAAAAAATCCAGATCTAAGTTACGCTTGATCAATTTATGGTGACGTCATTTGATCTGGTTTTTTAATCACGCCGTTGATTGTTGAACCAAAACGTTGCAAAAACAACACTTGTCAATTGACGAGACTTTTATTGATTAGGATAAAAATTTAAATAATATATGAAATATAAATGTCGATATCAGGCACCTAATTCCTATGCCTTAACACAAACACCCGCTTAGTATCACCAGCGTTTTGTGTATAAATGAACCTGTGTTTTTCCAGCTGTATTTTTTCAACTATTGTACAGCAGAATTCTGCAACATGACGCCAAAGACGGCGCTGCTGTTGACCAAACACTGCAATTTTTCAAAAGAATAAAAAGTCATACAATACAAATCTCTATATGTGTTTATTATTTTATTGCTTAATGTCAGAATGTTAATAATCAAATTTTCGGCTGAGTATTTTACAGTGACTTACAAGATAAATGCTTTAACAATTTACTCAGACAAAATATTTAAAATGCTGTATGATGACAGTCAAATAAAAAAACGGATATTCCATTTTCCCCAGGGAGACATTCTCGTGCTTATATATCACTTTTTCATATCAAAGGGAGTTGATAGTTAAAGTGTTTTATGTATTATCAAAACATACTACTTAATTACAGACAGGTCAACTCAACTTTTTTGAAGTCTTAAAAAATTAATTCGGGCACTTTAATATTCTTGTTTTAAATGACTGGTGCGGAAACCTTTGAGAGGGTAGACTTGACATGAAATGATGAAAATAAACATGATGTATGGTAAGTGACTTCATTTCTTTATGCTTGGGTCAGAACGTATTGTAATTCTCTTCAGTTCTTTATGCTCGGGTCGGGGTGTACTGATGCTGTTATATATGCTTGTGTCTAAAACATTTATGAAATGAAATTGTTTTATGAACTTTATTTTAAAAAAAACTGACTGACTGACTTGGTGTTGATTTAAAAAACAACAGCATATTGCTGAATATTAGACTTAACCTAAAAACAACACCCAAAATCCCTACATGTAATGAGATAACTCAGAAATCACCTAAGTATGTTGTCGTACAGAAATCTCAAAACATGATGCCATGAAAAATCACTCAAACATTGATGCTGAAATCCACTAAACATAATTGGGTTCATATATAACACATTATACCGTGCAGAAATCACTTAAACATTGTGTGATGGTGAAATCCCCTGATTATGATTAAGTTTAGATAAGTCACAAACAGGATGCCGTGCAGAAATCACTTAAACATTGTGTGATGGTGAAATCCCCTAATTATGATTAAGTTTAGATAAGTCACAAACAGGATGCCGTGCAGAAATCCTCAAAACAAAATGCCATCATAATCACTGAAACATGATGTCATGTGGCTGGAATCAACCAAGCATGATGCCGTGTTAGATGACAACAAAGCTATGTAAGCACCGCTAAGCTTCGATAAGCATTTAATACTGGTACAGCAATATTGTTTATTGAAAATTCAAATTAAGAGTTAATTCCGTGTGGAAATTTAAAAGCGTTGGAGGTTCACTGACCGACATGTCAAAAACTTGAGTTACGTGGCCATACTGATATAAACAGCGATAAAGTCAAAACAAGTTACCCGTGTATTAACAATATACGTGGTTGATTACTTTTGGTTTTCCGGCTCTTTTTGCAGCTTATTTGATGAAGCGTGTCGTTGGTCGATCTGAGTACATTGTCAAACTGCAACTTTAACATTTGTATGAAATGAATTGTTCAACAAAACAGTCTACACAAAGAATATACACGTTTTGTTCTTTGTTTCTAATGAAAAATATCATACATTCAGTGTTAAGTTGTTTTAGTTTTACATTTCATCAATCCCTACACAATGTTCGGAAATTTGTTTTACATTTTAGTAACCCCTATAACCACATTTTTAGTTGTACATTTTACACGTCTCTGCACAATGTTCAGTCGTTTTCAGTTGTACATATCACGTGCCCTTATACAATGTTTATTTTTTGTTTTACATTTTAGTTGTTTGTGGTTGTACATTTTACCCATCTCCATTCATGTTCAGTTGTTCTTGGTTGTACATTACACCCGTTTCTATAGATGTCCAGTTGTTATTGGTTTACAATTCACCCGTCTCTATACATGTTCAGTTGTTTTTGGTTGTACATTTCACCCGTCTCTATACATGTCCAGTTGTTTTGGTTTGTACATTTCACTCGTCTCTATACATGTTCAGTTGTTTTTTGGTTGTTCATTTCACCCGTCTCTATACATGTCCAGTTGTTTTTTGGTTGTACATTTCACCCGTCTCTATACATGTCCAGTTGTTTTTGGTTATGCATTTTACCTGTCTCTATAAATGTTCAGATTTTTGGTTGTACATTTCAACCGTCTCTATACATGTCCAGTTGTTTTTGGTTATGCATTTTACCTGTCTCTATAAATGTTCAGATTTTTGGTTGTACATTTCACCCGTCTCTATACATGTCCAGTTGTTTTTTGGTTGAGCATTAAACCCGTCTCTATACATGTCCAGTTGTTTTTTGGTTGAGCATTAAACCCGTCTCTATACATGTTCAGTTGTTTTGGTTGTACATTTCACCCATCTCTATACATGTTCAGTTGTTTTTTGGTTGAGCATTAAACCCGTCTCTATACATGTTCATTTGTTTTGGTTGTACATTTCACCCGTCTCTATACATGTTCATTTGTTTTGGTTGTACATTTCACTCGTCTCTATACATGTCCAGTTGTTTTGGTTTGTGCATTTCACCCGTCTCTATACATGTTCAGTTGTTTTTTGGTTGTACATTTCACCCGTCTCTATACATGTCCAGTTGTTTTTGGTTATGCATTTTACCTGTCTCTATAAATGTTCAGTTTTTTGGTTGTACATTTCACCCGTCTCTATACATGTCCAGTTGTTTTTTGGTTGAGCATTAAACCCGTCTCTATACATGTTCAGTTTTTTTAGTTGTACATTTCACCCGTCTCTAAACATGTTTACTTGTTTTGGTTGTACATTTCACCCGTCTCTATACAATAGGTTTGGTTGTACATTTCAACCGTCTCTATACAATGGGTTTGATTGTACATTTCACCCGCCCTTATAACATGTTCATTTTTTTACATCATACGTCATGCAAATAGCGATTAAAAATATGTGATATCTATATTAATTTTATTAATAATTATTATTACTTTTCATTATTAATATACAATTTAAAATGCAATGGCGTACTTTAAGAAAGTTATTTCACCCATATACCGTACAGTTTCCAAACACGAACTGTCAAAGACTCGAAACGGTAACATTATCCAGTTCTTTTTCAGGACTTTTTAAAAATATGAATTCAGGAATAGCACAAGAGGCTTTTAACATCTAGACATATTATTCTTTTCTGCCCAAGTCGCTTCAATTCCAAACTTGGATAATAAACTTAATTGATAAATTAACCTGTCCTTTTTAATGTTTCCACAAGTATAAAAATGGTTTTAATGTTTGAAATATAACAAGTTTATATGCATAACCGTTGTGTCATTTCTTAAAACCAACCATACATTTAACATCACTTTTCCAATTCACGAGGAAATTTTTAAATACGTTGAAAATAACGAGGTTTATATAAGAAAATTGGTTACAACATGTATATCCATGTTTTATTTCAATATTTTAAATACCCATAATGTAAAAATGGTTCCATTAGGGAATTCCACAATACCAAAGCAGTAGAATAGTTAGACTTTAGGTTCCTCTTTATGGATTAGTGCACAACTAACCAAGCAAACTTAAAGAGCAAATGAGTACTTTAACTTAAGAAAGAGTCACGAGGGCTCAGGTGAGGTGAAATAAGTGAATGAGGAAGTTTACTTTTTCACCACAAATACGACGAAACAACCACACTGATTTACATATTAACATAGCACTGTTTGTTATTTTGTTTTTTATCCGCCACTGAGTTCAACGTCATTCATCATATGTATGGTAATGCGGGGGGAATTTTATTTACATGTTTGTAAAACTCTAATTTTATTCAAGCGAAAATATAATCCAATGACCGTACAAAGTCAGGAGTTTTATAAACAGTAATCTCAAAATGGGTACATCGGGAAATAAATACTAACGTTTTACGTAACTATTCATTAAAAATCGCTGTAAAATTATAACGCATTGTAAGATGGAAGAAATGTAAAACTAAAAAAATACATCAGACAAGGCAACCAACGAAAAAAACGATACAAAAAAATTACGGGAAACAGCCAACAAGAGGGGAAAATATATATCATACCCGCAAAATAGTACTTAACCATTATAAGTTGGATCCTAAATTACATGTATTTCCATTTAAAAAGGTTTACTCCTTATTCTACAAACATACTTTATCTCTTCTGCTCTTGTCATTCTGATTCTACTATTGAAGTTTATGTGTGTAATTACTCCGACGTACAGATCATAATTCTAGATAAAAAGCCGGTTTGATGAATATAGCCTCTTAATAAGTCGATGGATTTATGGGTGCTTCTCTAAATCCTTACAAACAAGACACATCTTTCAAATTAAAACTTTTAGCAAAAACGCAAGTAATTCAGTGTGTGAATGTGTGTTTATATGTCTGTGATAAATTTTTTTATACATACATACATACATACATATATATATATATATATATATATATATATATATATATATATATATATATATATATATATGTATATATATATGTGTGTGTGTGTGTGTGTGTGTGTGTGTGTGTGTGTGTGTGGTAAAGATTTTTTATACATGTATATACAGAATTAACAATTTGAGAACTGTCGTTCGTTGCTGCAACACCCTTACTCCAGCAAACCATCTGATACCTATCTTATATAAAATGTTACTTTTTCAGACCTTCTGAAGGTGCTTTTATTATAGGAGAACTACTACATCAGAAAACCATTGCTAGCTTAAGTAATGTATAATGGTCGAATAATATGACATGTCATATTTGATCGTTTTGATATGGCGCAAAGAATTACATGTATATTCCACGAGTCCTTGTAATCACTTAAAGCCTTATTATAAGAAAGTGGATAAGCGTTACAAAAATATTAATACTGAAATTTTTTAAATTTTTTTTGATTTATCAGAGATAATAAGGTACACAGAATAACTTAAAGGATATGTTTTTAGTTTGTGACCGGCATATTTAGCCTGCTTTGTTAAAGCCTATAACGTTTTTGCTGTGTATTTTCTAACGCATATGTTTCTACAATAAATAATATAGAATAAAAATACTATATGTTTAACACACAAATGACAGAAATGTCTGATCCACCAAAAGCTTACTTGAAACGTTGATGGATTATTGGTTCTAAAATAAGATAGATAGTATGGACCGCTATAATAGTATTTTACCATATTACTGTATATTTACTTCAAGTACCCGTCTAAATTTGGCAGTTATGAAATCCGCAGTCCAATATGTATTGGTTTATTGTCTTGTTTTTAATTCTGTTTTCAATACAAATGCATTAACATTGGCCGTGACTAGGTTCCTGTACATGTATGTTACATATAATTTTTCCTTCTAATTTGTTTTTTAGTTACGTAAGTGCAACTGAATAAGTACAATGCAGAAAAACATGTACTTGGCAACAATAAATGGCAACTTAAATTACAATACGTATAAATGATATCTACAGTCAAACAAGACTGATATCTACAGCCAAACAAGAATGATATCTACAGTCAAACAAGACTGATATCTACAGCCAAACAAGACTGATATCTACAGCCAAACAAGAATGATATCTACAGCCAAACATGACTGATATCTACAGCCAAACGAGACTGATATCTACAGCCAAACGAGACTGATATCTACAGCCAAACAAGAATGATATCTACAGTCAAACATGACTGATATCTACAGCCAAACGAGACTGATATCTACAGCCAAACAAGAATGATATCTACATATAATCCGTCTCGACTTGTCTTGAAATACTTTTAATATTCTACTAAATGATATACTTTTTTTAAAATCAGAAATATCCATGATAATATACATACAATCATGCATTTTTCGCATTGTTTCACTTTTTTGGTTAACTAACCAAATAATGAATATTAAATGATAGAGATTCAAAGTCGTATTTTTATCTTTTTACAATATGTAATTAAAGTTTCAGACATTTAGTAGGACATTTGTTGTTGTTGTTTTTTGTATATTTAAAACGTTTTTTGACTCCGAGAAGGTTAAAACCTTAAGTTATTGCATATATTAAAAAATTAAATTTTGCATAATTCAACAATTTTGATGCCTGTAAAAGCAATAAAAAGAGAAAGGTCAATTTATCAATTACATTTTAAAGTCAAAAGTTTGAATTGAAGTGACTGGGCAGAAGAAAATAATAAGTTTAGTGTCACAGAAACAGAGATCTTGTACTATTTTTGAAATTTGAGCGACATAATGGTCCAAAAAACACACAAAACTGTTTGTTTTGGTGATGTGACCTGTCTGCAAGTGTTTTAATTCAATTTAGCATGTCTTTTGCAGTTGGCGTTATTTCTGAAGGCATTATCTACAGGTGTTTCTCTTGAATTATAACTTTTTTCTTTTCTGGTGATTTAGTAGGAACATTTTCTAAACCCCCTTCGCCACACACACACACACACACACACACACACACACACACACACACACACACTGATTGTTTTTTTAGTATACCATTATACGGCGGTGTATATACAACGTTTTTGATGTTTTGCGTAGTTTTGTAAGTGTTCAGATGTTAATGTAATTTATATTCTTTACATATGAAACTAGTCTAACTAACTTCCTTGTAGTATCGAGAGGTTCACACGTTGCCAAGATAATTTAACAGTTGTAAGCTTGTCTGCGGCATACTGACTCAGTACGCTGGCATCCTAATCCCTCTTGAGTGCGCGCTAGAACAATGTTGTCAATAAAACACACTTGTAAACACAAAGCATACACAAACTTGTTCTTAGATTATCCATTAGAGGTTAATAAAATTGTTTTCGTCTCGAATAGCTGAAAAAATACTGTTGCGACGTATAACAACATAACAATCAACAAACCAACGTCCATCTGTAAGAATTTCATATTCAGCGATATATATTGTATTATTTAAAGCAACAGCGGCATGTGTGATGTTAGTAAGTATTAATAATGAGAATAAAATATCTTATAATACTACTTATGTATTTTTATGACATACATAATAAGTATTATAAGATATTTTAGAAGATGTATTGATTTATTCTTTATCACGCAATAAAAACATTAAAATATGTTCTTATGAAGTTTTTTCAGTTAATTCTGTGTTCAAGACTTAATTTGTCATAGATATATTAACCTCAGAACTTTTTAATCATAAAACGTGACCCCTTCCAAAGTTTCTGTATTTATTATCAGCGGTTCCAATTTTTATTCTTCAAAATCATTTGCTGTACAAAGCATTACAGTTTTTATGGTGGCGCATTGTATTGTTCGGTACAATAAGGTGGTAATTTAACCACATCACTGGATATTGTGTCGTTGTATATTCAATGTGCTAAAGGTTTAATCATAATTATTTTCCAAATATATATATACATCCATATTGTTTTCTTATTATTTTTATCTTGCTCCTTATTGTTTTGAATACTCGGTCGGACTCGGGTTTGGCTGTTGTATTTCCCCTTTCGTGAAAACTGTCCATATTGTCTTTATATTTTGTACTTACGAATGAAGGACGTGTTTGAACGCGTCGCTCGGTGTCGGTGCTTAATGTTGTATATTATATCAATTGACAATCTAGATTTAAAGTTAAAATATACTGTTCAATTTCGCTTACTTTTCTCACGCTCCTATAATGCCCTTGTGACATTATCTACAGTTGAATCGCCGCAGGTATATTAACAGGTAAATCATCTGTCCAGGTAAGTACACCTGTAAAAAGGGGCGTGTTTTTCCCTGGCATTCCAATATTGCTGTCGCGTGCCGTTTGTTTATTTTCACCGATACACAAATGTTCAAATGTCGCTATATTCTATTACTCGGACCACGTTCCATGACACTCGACCAATCAGAAAAGTCGATATACACGAGTACGGAAGGCGGCGCTAAACGTGTCATTGAGTGACAATTGGTACAAATTCCTATACTTTCCTCGAGTCGTAAGCATGCGTCAATTTCCGTGTCCAAACATGAATAATATATAAGCTGAATTACAGTCCACCGACGGTAGGTTGACCCTCTTATAACTGTAAGAGAAGCGCGTTAGTGAGGAGCATGGATTCCGTTATGCATTCCGATAAGGTATCATCAACCGCCTCCGAGGGCAGGAAGGTAATTAATTAATTAATAATTATATTATTATTTTAGCGAAAAATAATTTTTTTCACAATTATTTTAACACGTCTAAAATGTTTTTGGAAAATGCAAATCTTTCAATTTTACGAATACGTGCTTTTTTTCTGTACCAAGTTCTAATTACGGTTATTTTTTTGTTGTTAAAATTGTTATTCTCAAAATCATTTGTTTATTATTATTATAATTATAATTATTATCATTATTATTATTATTATTATTATTATTAAAGCGTCTTTGGATAGTCTGTTTTATGTCAAAATAATAATTAGAATCTGTATACTAGTATTTTATCTATGAATTATTTTTTATTGTTTTCACAATTATACAGTTATGAGAAATAAACTTAATTAAAATATTATTATTATTATTATTATTATTATTATTATTATTATAGAGTTCAAAACCAATCATGGAGAAAAGAAGACGAGCAAGAATAAATGCTAGTTTAGCAGAATTGAAGTCGCTTTTACTTGAAGTTATGAAGAAAGAGGTACGATTATGAAAAAACAGTTTTACGGTGTTTTCTCTGAAATTTAGCATCCAGTTTTGTTTTGGAAACCCCAAGGTTCAATAATCTCCTTATATGACTAATCTTAATATAATGTCAATTTTAACCTTGATAGAGCAATCAGCATGATTTATCGATCGAAAGGTGTCTAGAAAAAATAGGTTTTAATTTTAAAATTTAACGGCGGCAACGAACTTGACATAAAAATTAGTTTTAAACATTAGTTTATGTTATCAGCAATTTGATAAGTTTAAAATTATATTCTCGATTTATTTAATTGAAAGAAAAACTGAGAAAAATCAATAAAGAAAAATGTTAAAAGACTTGTCAATTCAGGTACGGATTTAATTAAGATTCCAGTTATTTTAACCTTGTTTTCTGGACTCCTTAAATGAAACCTTTCATAAATTACTAAATTAAAGTTATATCTAAATAAAAATCAAAAATAATTTTGTTGTTTGATGTACTTCGAATTTTAGTTTATGGATTTTGTAAAACTTTTCAAATCTTTATTATACACGTATTTTGTCATGCTGTAGATGTTTAAGAATAGAAAATGATAAAAAAGGAAATACATTTAAAATGAAACAATACTCTGCAAAAAACAAAACTTGTATTCGGCAAAAATCTTTTTTTTTCAAAATGCGCACAAAAAATTGTAAATTCGAAATATGAAAAAAACTGTATATGTTTTGTTCTTAAATTATAAATATTATATTAATATTAAAAGTCTTATTATAAAACAATTAACAAAAGCCATTATGTATAAATAAATGTAAGTATATCTATATATGTTCTTTCTTGAAGAAGAAAGTTCAAGTTCCCACGGTCTTAGTTAGGTGTCACGCCTGACTGCGCACCTGACTGTAGGCTTCTCAATCAAGAATGACAAATGACGGACTAGACGTAACACCAGAAAGAGAGAGGCACTAAAAGGACAGTCGTGTGTAATTTCATCCTATCAAACTTTAGATTTAAAACATTCTACTTTAAATAACTCTTTTAAAAAATCAGTTTCTCTAAGATAAAAACTCATCTTTTGTCTATAGATAAATGATAGCAAGAACTTGTGTCTTTTAACTTTAAATAAGAAACAGATTTTATCTTAGTAATACTTTTCATTTGTTTAAAAGTCTGTTTTTATATTTTTAATGAGAAAAGTAGTTAAATCTATCAATTAAATTCATGTCCAAAAGAAACGAGTTTTTATTTTACTTCGTTAAATATAAGATGAGTACTTTAATTTTCTCACGGTGATTACAACACAGGTGTTATCCAAACTTTTAATATACAATACAACATTTAATGACACTCAAGGAGTTTCATTTTTAAAAGAACACTTCTCGCATCAATGAACGATAAAGTAGCAGTACAGATACTTTTGATCAATTTTGTTCTGCACAAAAGAAGCTAAAACGATGCATGTAATTGAGTTTCCTATAAATAAGTTAATGTTTATTCAATTTGTCATGATAGAATATGATATAAATAACAATTAGTTCATCAACTTGTTTAGTAGAACTTAACTAAACAGGTATTGCCAACTTCAATTATTCTGCATACAAACACATGTATTTCTCGAATAAGACCTTTGAAAACTTTATACAAAATCAAGGAAATAAAATACATGTACACTTAATTTTTGACAGAAATCTTACGAACAGCGCTTAATTTAAAACGAAACCTTTATAACAACAATACTAAGTCCAACCAATGGTATGGATCTGCAACACCACTTTTAACCGATGATATGTTAAAGCAATACCATATTCAAAAAGTTAACAGATAACATCAAAGCCGTTCCAAACAATGGCAAGCTACAGCAATACCATGTTAAACCAATGACGTGCATCAACAACATGACCGTGTCCAACCAATGCCATGCTACAGCATAATTGTTCCAACCAATGACATGAAACAACATAACCGTGTCCAACCAATGACACGAAACAGCATAACCGTTTCCAACCAATGACATGCAAAGCATAACCGAGTCCAACCAACGGTCATTCTACATCGATGTATTTTTTTGATCAACAAATCATATGCAACAACATTGTCGTATACAACCAATGGCTTGCAACAACAAAACCATAGTCAACAAATGGTATGCAACGATACCATATCAAACTTATGATGTACAACAACAGCAACATCGTGTCTGTTGATAGATAGGGAATGTACTAATATATTTTGATTTTGGCGTTTTTTATAATTAAAAATCCACATACACTTTATTTGCCGATTACATTAACATTTTTAGTACTAGTATAATAAAAATATACACAGTGTTGCTAAATCAAACACTTTTTAGAAAGCCCTGAGTTCAATAACTATACACTCTGACTGACAACACATGCAGTAATTTTAATATTTTGATAATTTTAGGGTGCACGACAAAACAAGATGGAGAAGGCTGATATACTTGAAATGACAGTAAAACATTTAAGACAGTTACAGAGGCAACAATTCTCAGGTATACAACTTAGTACAACAAATTAACCTATACTTCAAAGTAAAAGTTGAAAGAAGCTCTCATGTCAGCTGTAGGTCATTGTAATATCTATAACTCGTATAACACAAGGCGTACTAGAATCAATATCATCGAATCACGTGCCCGTCCAAGTTACGCGTTTTTCTTTTTAAACATTACATGAAGTACACGTTAATGTTACTCGTTGTTTGTAAGTAGTAATTAAATAATAGAATTATCTCAATCTATTACGTTCTTGGTAAGCATTTTATGTTAATGGAGATCCTGGAACAAGCTTGTTTAAAAATTAAAAATGATCTTTTTATATGTTTATAGTAGAATAGAAGAATTAAAAAAAACATGACATGTCAACGGAACCAGATACATGAAACAACAAAAATTAATTAAAAAAAGAGCGAAATAAGAAAATAAACATGTCATGAGGCCAATGATTATTACCCCCCCCCCCCAATCCGACTTCGGACAGTTACTTCGATATATTTTATTCATATATTGCAATGGGTCTCATGTATTGGTGTAGTTTAATTAAATGTTGATGATAATGGAAAAGTCAGTTTTTCATCTTTAGCTTATTGATATTGTTTATATTTTCAGCATTAGCATCCAGCGATCCGGCGATAATTAACAAATACAGACTTGGATTTAATGAATGTGCCTCAGAGGTTAGCAAGTTTCTTGGCTCACAAGACTCGATGGATGCTGAAGTCAGAGCGAAGTTACTTAATCACCTGGCTAACGTTGTTGTCAGCACTGAAGGGACATCAGCACAAAATGTTGCACCTCAACCACAAGTACATACAAACTCCACAGTGTCACCTACCAGTGGTAATAACAATATCGTACAGCTATCATCCACGCCAATCAGTGTGCAATCAAGTTTGCCAATCCAAAGTGTTCCAACTATAATTTGCCCGCCTAATACAAATGGGTCTTGCCAACCCCATTTTGAAAACAAATGTAACAATATTGTGAATACAAATGGCGGAATAAATTTACAGGTACAAACACAGTATCAGACATCAGACATCAATAATACGATGACAATAAATACACCTGTTCAAAGTTTTGTTGGTGGACAACAAATGCAATTTACTAAAGTTGTCAATGGATTACAAGTTCTACCAACTAAAATGTCGTCTGGTGACATGGCATTAATAATACCCGCTAATTTAATTCAGGGTGGGACGATTCCTAATTATGTAATACCTGTGTTATCGTCATCAAACGTAACACCATGCCAAACGACAGTTTCTCCAGTAAATATTTCACAATCAACGATGTCAACGGTTCCTCCAAAAGAAATTATGGCGCCATCATCCGTGATGACATTTCCCGTCAATATTTCAGCAAACACATCTGGAATTAACACTGATATTATTCAAATGAAGCCAGTATTTGAACAAAAAAGTGTCGAGTCCAATCAGACATCACCGACATTGAGCCACCAACATCGACCTGGATCAGTTACCAATAGTTACCAAAACGATTCTCTACAAAAGCTCGATAATATGTGGCGACCATGGTGAAAAATCTGTGTAATTTTGAACATTCAGTGAATAACTTTTCATTCCTAATGATATCGAATCTGGTAATATCTGACATTAAATTACTGTTAATAACGACCGTACTTGGATATATCGAACAAAGAATACTTAATATTTGAAATAGGATTATGTATGAATTAGATTCTAATGTTTTCCGTGTGGCAACCATGGAAAAACAATGTAACTTTGAATGTTTTTGCCATTTTTGAATCGAATAAACCTTCTACTATGAAGAAATGCGAATGATTTAGACCAGAGATGAACTATCTATGAATTTTGCGTTTAAATTTTTTGCCACTATTGTGATTAGTTATACCATGATGTTTAGCAATATTATTGGTTTTAAAAACATGTATTTTTTAATTGTGTCAAAGTGCTACAAGATACGTTCTAAATAATACTTTGTATGATGTTTAAAGTAAAAAAAAAAAAAGATAATATAATTGTGTTAAAGTGCTACAAGATACGTTCTAAATAATACTTTGTATGATGTTTAAAGTAAAAAAAAACTGATTATATAATTGTGTTAAAGTGCTACAAGATACGTTCTAAATAATACTTTGTATGATGTTTAAGGTAAAAAAAAAAAACTGATTATATAATTGTGTTAAAGTGCTACAAGATACGTTCTAAATAATACTTTGTATGATGTTTAAAGTAAAAAAAAAAAAACTGATTATATAATTGTTTCAAAGGGCTACATTCTAAATAAAAGTTGGATGTGTGTATATGATGTTTAAAGTTACCTACAAAGTGTTCTTAGAACAGTGTTTCCATATAAAAGTATAATAATAAAGATGAACATTATTTATATAGTTTGTATCTTATACATGTAACAATAAGCTCATCATCTTGGCTGTGCAGAAAGTAAATACAAAATTGATGAAGTAGAGTAGGTGGTTCATATTCTAATGGCAATGATAATACTCACTAACGCGGTTATTTTCATATCAAGGTAATTGCAACAAAAAAGCCGAGAAAAGGCGTGAGTATTTTCGAACATGTGCTTACCCTTCGTTATTAAATACGCGTGTATTTCGACTCATTACTGTTTATAAACACTGTCATCAGATTGTGAACTGCCTATATCATATAAAGGTGCTTCATATTGTTTATTTTTATTATTATTATTATTATTATGTAATTGTTATAAATGCTTTATAGATTTATAGATTGATAAAATGGTTTTGACTGAAAACTACTTGTGTTGTTGTATATCAAATCACTTCAGGGCTCGGAATACTAGTTATTTATTATTTGTTAAAATTAATGTATGCATAGATATCCTATGCTACAAAAGTTGGTACAAATGATAATTGTGTCTAGTTGTACATGTATTTGACAGTAACACATTACAATAAACGATCAATAATAATAACAAAGTTGAAATATAACACAACGGTAATTGTGAAGTACCTTACAATAACCGGAACACACCGGAACAAAATCAACAGAGTTTGAAAATAAATGTAATAATAAATAATAATTTTAAAGAAATATATAAATAAAATAAATTTATAAAAACTAATTTTTTGTAAAAATGTCGACCTTGGGTGGAGACAGAATATCATTTAAAATATATAAACCAATAGTTTTGCTCATTTTTGAAGAAAAAAATGCAACTGAAAAAAATGTCAAATTTCAACAGAAAAAAGCAAGATACAAGTTCATGACTAAAACAGACAAACGAGACATGACAAAAATACAATCACATATCACCGACTTAGAACGGTCACTGAAGTAAATGTTCAGTGGTATACTTATAGTACCCGTTACTATCATTAGGAATCTTTAAATAACTTTACATTTCCTGTTTCAATTTCCAAAACTACCTCTTAGTCTAGTAACTGTTTTTCCATATATGCAATATCACACATGTTCCGTTCATGAAAGCCATTCTTAATATTATCATAATTTCTTTTCAAAATCCAATAAAAACTGACTAGGCTTACAAGATCGCTGGACAGTATCATATACTACACACACTGCTTGCAATTCATAAAAAATCTCTTTTTTGTTGAAGTAGGCAATCTCATTTTTCAGCGCCGCTGTCGATCAGATATTAGACGGGAATGGAGTTAGTTTTTAGACAAAGAAGGTGAAAATTGACGTCATTAATGCTTCCGTGAATTTCGGACTATCACCTGCATTCAGATGTTCTGACTAGGTGTGAGGTAAATAATCGAAATGAAGTAATAATGTTTAAGTCAAGATTATTTTACTTATACTCAGAGATAGTGGAGGAAACTGACCATAGGAAAACGAACTCATAAACTTTCAGACACAAAAGGGGTTCGAATCTGGGCGGTGATAGACACTTGAATACATAAGCGATCGTTACAGACCCCGAATCCAACGAGATTTCTATCACAAACAAAATACATCATGTACAATAATCAATATCAATACCAATGTTTAAACTGTCATACAGGTATATATATACACACACACACACACACACACACACACACACACACACATATATATATATAATGCAATCAAAAAGTAATATATAACAAAACTATCAGAATACAAAATAGAATACATTGATAATGGGAAAAAGTTATTGTAAACCTATTTATTGTACGAGATAGAGAGAATAAGCTTCACAGATTCATACACCATAAAGTAACCTCAAACGAAAGAGCTTTCTTAAATTAAAAAAACGAGTTAGATATAGCTTCATTTTGGGCAAGTATATAGATATCGGTCAATAACATTCTACATTTATTTAAATTGCAACCACGTGTTTTGTTCGAAAAAGTATAATGTACTTTTTGTAGGTTTTCGTAGAGCTGTTTTATGCGCAGCTCTAATTTCATTTTAATAATTATTTTCAGTTTTCATGACTTTTGCTGTTGTATAAACGCGTGACCAAACACCACACGCTATTGTCTTAAAGAGTCTCGTGTCTTTGTATGCAAACATAAAGCATTAATAACTTATTCAAAATTGGACACGGGAAATGACCGTCTCCATATTGTTTATGTTTGAAATTGACATAAGGGCATGAGGGTGCATATCGTTAGTTGTATAATTGTCAAAATCGTGCTTTCACATGACAATTTTAAATAATTTAGTTGGTTTAAGTGCAAAGTTAAACACTATAAATACAATGACACAAAAATTATTGTAAATACCATCAGGATTTTTTAACAATGCATATGTAATTGAGAGCCGCCATTCAGCAACATTTTGTATAATGTACTCTATTCCTGTCGCCTACATCGAATACCATAAATTACATGTGGAACATCAATCGAGTGGTCAAAAGAGCGCTATACGGATCTTGCGCCTTTCACCGTTTGTGTTAAGATCCAACTTGGTTAGACTGTCAGTACTGTTTCGCTTGCAAAAAGTCGGTGTTTTTTCTTTCGAAAATTCCGTTCTCACCTACTAAGTGGTAACTGCTTGTTATATTGAAAGTGTCTTGACTGGGATTCATCTCTTTAATTAATTGTAATGATAAAACCCAATTATTTTGATATTGTTTAGCCAGTTTAGCACAACATGATGTGTAAAAACATTAGGGCACAAATATACAAGGGATGAAAAAGAAATCTGGTCCTGAAAAAGAGCCCATTGAACCAAATTCATTAATTACATATTTTGAATTTGTGTAGGAAATAGTCTTTTATAGTCTTTTATCAAAAACATGTTATTCAGTAAAAAAAAGTAAACTCTAAGCATAATTTAAAAATGTCTGCGATAAAATATATCCGGATATAGAATGAAATAAGGAAAAAGCACATAAGTCGGAATTGAAGTCAAGATCTTGCACTTTTAACATGATCCTTTTTAAAGGTCATTATATGAAAACATTAATACAAAAACTGACAATAATTTACATATTTTATACATATTGCCATGACCTTAACCTTGACTTCACATAGAAAACAATGAATCAAAACAAGTCTCGACTATTACCAAAGATTTGAAAAGAAGCCAAAAAACTTTTTTTCATTTTTGTAAATTGATTCCATGGCGTCGATTTCTAAAAAACATAGTAAAATAACACAGATTTTTTTCTGTTATCATAAAGTAAATGTCATCAGTATCATTTTATCATTCGGCGGTCTTATATATCTTTTATACAATCACGTATAACATACAAGTATATAAAATAAGTCGTCATAATTAAATAATGAATCACAGAGCCTCTAACCCACAAGGTTCAAATCACAGTCTAATTTAAGTGTCAATAAGGTTGCCAACTTGCTTACCAAAGTTCATTGGTTGTCTATTGTTATATTTGTTTTCTGCACTATCCAAGAACTGACTTCCTTAAAATAAATGAAATCTTGACTATAGCTTAGATATAATTTGCCTCACTTCGTTCTATCTTAGATATTATATCTTTGATGCATCAAAATCTCAAACGTTTTTATCAGCCAGACATAATACAATAGTCATGGCGCTACGCATGCTTTAAGTACGATGTTCGGGTTTTGCATGCCATTTCAATATATTTCCATTAGGTCAATGCAGAGATGAGAGAGCACCTGCTCAGAAAATAATAATATAAAAAAACGAAACAAATAAATAAGTTGTAATATAATTTAATGTGTTTTTAGGCGCATATAATCTGTAGGTTTGATGAAGTCTCGGGTCTAAGCTAGGGAGGTGTCTAAGAAAATCGTGTTTTTTAAACCATCTTATATATTTAATTCGGATTATAAAAATAAATTTTACTATAGTGGGTGGGCACTAACTTTTGATTTACTAAAGTTGTGCAGCATATACGATTAATTAATTCTGGTATTGTATGCAAAAAATGTAAATGGGAACTAAGTAATTAAGGAACACGTGCGCGACCTATCGCCGTAAGCGTCGTTAGACTATGTACTGTTAAAACCTTCCATTAACAAGATATTTTGTGTGACCAGTTCATCGATTAACAAGATGGTTGGTATGAAGATTTTTACCTCCGGTCATCCATTATCATTATCGATGGTTTTCTTTTCATTACTGTCCGAACACTCTATACATTATTACCTTGTCCCCAGGTGTATAAATTTTCAATCAACATAAAATAAAACGCCCATACACTTGTAAATTGTTTGAACATATTGCCGCAAGCAGCGGCGGCATTTAGAATAAGGGGATTGTGTTGTTAATATATCTAAAATTTTGTATTTGACTATATATGTCGCTCACATACTAAATGAACACACTGTAAATAACAACATAAATTGTATGATTATTTACATGATAAAACCGATAGATAAACAACGCTCTTGTCTTGTTTGGTTAAAATAAAATAAATTTTATAGAATCGCAACAAGTGCCTGTAATATGGAATAACGAATGTTTGCCAAAGATGAGGCTCTTACTTCTCTCTGTCAACCGGTCTCGTCCGCCAGGTTATTCCGGAAGTCACTAGCTTTACATCATACGTAAACGTGTCTCTACTAGAAGATTTTGTATAAATATATGGAGTTATTAATTTCAAGACATTTTTCAACAAGCAACGCCACAACGGTAATATGCTTTCACAGAATTTGCTACCTGAAAACATCTTCCAAATATGTATGACGAACCAACAAAAACTTGCAACAAGTTATTACTAAAGAATTTATCAGTGGCAATTCTGAATCAACATAAAAGCAGAGTAAAAGTTTGCGGCAGCCAAAAAAGACAATATACAAAATACAAGTCAAGGGCAAACACTGAAAAAACAGACAAAGCAATAAAGGATAAGCACAAATTTTGAAATTTTGAAAACAAAATTCCAAATATTATATACATTAATAATAAGACGCCCATAAGCCTGAAAAAGAGAAAAAAAATTATAAAATATATACATTGGGACCTATAATATCCGTCTTATACATGCCTGTACGCCTAAAACTGTTATTTGAATCCTTTAAGAAGTAGTTATAACGGCCACATGGTCACGTGTTTAATTTGTTACAATGTCACATAAATGGTTAACAGTAAAATTTTGTAAAGGCACGTTCTTATCAAGTGCATTCAAATTAAGCATCAAGCTTTATTACGAATTGTCCATACTTTGAAGGTTGACAGTTGGTTACAGATCATGTGTAGATTTTTAAGAATGATACGGAGGGTTAAGTCTTCGCGTAAAATTTGCTTTTTTTTATTTCGATCGTTGGTTATTTAATTGTAATGTAATGTTATTAAAAGTAAATTTCGTGATACAAAATATTGACTTCAATAGATTTAAAGATAACTTTTTCAAGATGACATAAATGATACAAAATATTATTTTTATCTTATTTTGTATCATTTTTGGAAAATAGTCATTCGATTAACAGTTACCTGTGAACTGTAAAATCCGTCGTTCTACAGAGAGGTCAGTTCAGCTGATTGTAATGATGAAAAGAACAGATAAAAAACTTACATGCATTAAAATTATTATTGAAAAATTTCCATATATCTGATTTTTTTTTTAAAAAAAGAAAATTGGTTTTTCATTTTTTTTATAAAAATTTTTCATAAAAAATTAACTACATTACGAATATTTACAAAATAACCATACAAAGGTCTTCAAGTTGAAAATAAAATCCCCCAGGCTTGGCGGTAGATAACTTCATGTTTTGTCTATTACACATCTATCGTTCTTACTTTATAATTTACTGTAACTTTTCTGTAGAACCTATCTATTGATGTACTTGACTAATAGGGATGTCATCTTTTAAAAAGTCCTTCAAGCTAAAGTTGTCTATAACAACGTTTGAAATTGAAAGATATGAGTTATTATTAGCTTGTGGGTGTAGTATAAGTGATGATCAGACATTGCCCTTATAACCACGGTTTTTTGTGTTATTATTATTTTCTGTTAATGTTTTTATTGTTATTGTTTCTCTTTACATAACATCCAGCACGTGACAGTTTACATTTATTATAAGGGTGGATCTTAAAACAAACGTTTTAATACGGCGTCCCATTGGTGACTTTTTCTGATTCTTTAAAAAATGAATTAAAAACATGAATAGCGTTTTAAAATTAAATTTGAGGCCTTCAAATTAACTTATGATTTTTTAAACTAATATTACATTTTTCCACAATAACTGGTTAAATAGAACTCTCTATTTTATAACTCTGACACAAATAGATTGCAACTGTAATCTGCATCCTGTTTTGAATTTGAATTAATTATGAACCAATCAGAGCTTCCAATATGTGATTTAATTATACGTTCATAAAAATATATGAACCAATCAGAGCTTCCAATATGTGATTTAATTATAAATTCATTAAAATATATGAACCAATCAGAGCTTCCAATATGTAATTTATTAAAAAAATTCACTTCAATAAATAAAATGAAATAGATGCATATTAAACAAATTTTCCTACTGTTTGCTGGTCACAAATTTCTGAAAATGTATAATTGTTTTTGCTTATAAAGCTGTTTAATATAAAAGGCTGCTATAAGGATTCCAGAACGTTCCTCTTTTTGTATACATTTATGTGTAAATAATTTTAAAATTTTAGATATAGGCAAATTTTCCTGGTCATTTCGCGACCGAGGTTGACACTTTCGGATCAGATTACTCTTTCATGGAATAGGTATAAATTCCACTATCTTAGTGGGACAAAGTTTGTCAGTTTGTTTGCCAAGGTTCGGTTCTGTCCTCCGGACACTCTACTTTTACCCGCCACCACAGAACTGACAGCGTCAATATAAGGAATATCGTTCTTAATGGATCTTAAAACACTGGTACTTCGTTTTCCCATTCCTTATTACTACTGAATGATTTAGTTGAATAAGTAACCTTTCTTATCATTTCAAAGTATCAATGCCTTATTAAAGTTTCCCTTCAAACAAAAACCAGAGGATGGTCACAGATAGTGCGTTTGTCAGAGATCCGTGGGTCATTGTCCATTAACTTGTAGTAAATTAACAACAAACCTTTTGATAAAGTCATTATTTGTTTAAACTGATAACGTTTTTTCATCCAAATTTAGCAATTCAGCATAGTTGAGCAATATATCATAGAAATATTCACAAACAACACATATCCTGCCTGCCGGACTTTTTGACGTTGTCTTGATAAACATGGCATAATATATCCATTTATTGTCTACGTTGTTTTTAACCGGTGACATCTTTGTCTGTTTTATTTCGATGGCGCCTTTAATAGAGATATTTTATAAAATTTATAACATATATATCATATACGTATAACTGACCAAAGACATTTGTTACTAACTGACCGTTGACAGGGTCAAGTATTCAATAGTTTTAATTATAAAGCAAATTTTATCGTATTTTTATGTATAAGACTAGGGAGACAGGTTTGAACTTGTATCCACGTTTTAATGTCTTGAGATAATTGTATTTTATCTTACATACAACTGAAACACCAATGAATGAGTTAAAATTACAATAGAGAATAATTTCAGAGCATCACGGCTTTGTCTGCTGCAGGCTGACTACACCAGTGTCTCCGATGAACATCGAGACCCTATCTGTAGCAGACTGATTGCACCAGTGTCTCCAAGGGCATCAAGACTATGCCTGTAGCAGACTGATTTCACCAGTGTCTCTGATCCAAATCTAATCGCAATTATGTAAATTGTTTCTCTTAAAATTACTTTGATTTTTTTCGCCAAATGCATTTTTAAAATTTTTATTAATATTATCGAATTAAAACAAAAATGACTGATTGGCCACGGTCTGTAACCATATTGTGATAAACAAACAAACAACAACAACAACAACAACAACAACAAAAAAAAAAAAAAAAAAAAAAAAAAAAAAAAAAAAAAAAAAAAAAAAAAAAAACAGCGAAATTTGATTTAGCGAAAGAGAAGTATTTTCTGCAATTCTATGTCAATGATGTCAAGCAAATCAATAAACCGTAAAGAAAACTATTTCATTTTTGTTATAATTTTCTGCATTTTATACAGAAAATCGTCTGTGCTAAATTTATGTATTTACAATGTAATATTGATAAGATTTGAATTGATGCAGACACCAAACTAAAGCCATGACGAGTTAATTAGCTAGTCGTTTAAGAGTAATATAGTTTGTAACTTTTCATAAATATAACCAATTTACTTAAAATTTAACGCACCTTTCCTTCTAATTACGTGGCCCAAAAATCACTTGGGCGTCCTTAAAGATTCTATCTGCTATCAAACTATTTATAATAAAGCAATTTTGTGCACTATTATTCTGATATGGAGTTTAAATGATTCGTTCTTTTTATACTTATTTTACAGTTTTGTACCGAATTCTGGGACAAAATTGAAACGACAAGTATACATCAATACTATCAAATTTATTAACAGCTTTTTAGACTTAAAATTTCACAAAAATGCAGTCATCACTTAATTTAGAAAGCCGTCATTCATTTCAATTTTTTGCATTTTAAATTGCACCGGGCCTTTAGATTGTTTTATATTTGATTTTACATGCAAATGTTAAACTGCCATAAAATGTTTCAGGTAAAATTGTTACAAATTTATGATCAAAACTTTAGATTTATTTTTCTACAACTTCTAACAGATTATATCCAAAAAGTCTCACGTTTTTATCACAATTTATGTTATTTGTGTTTTATGCTTAAAATGTGAAAAAATAGTTATAACTGGCTGTAAAAAATGTTGATCAAAGAAGAAGGAGACATGTATAAATACGCTTTGTTAATACAATATTCTCGTACGTGCTTTCACGTGCAGTTTTGTTATTTCTGATAGTAAATCCCTAATCCTACTTCAGTGTTTCTATAACTCAACCATTCGTAAATTAAATTAAAAAGAACACTCCTTATATAAAAAAAAATTCAAAAATTATCACTAGGCAGGGTTTAAATTTTACAAAATATATTAGACTAAGTATTTTAATACTTTTTAGAAATGATTAAGATATCTATCTTGTTCCTATCTCTCCTGTGTTTTTATCCCAATTAATTGGTACTAAGTATACACATTTTTTCTTACATAGAGAAGATAGGTTGTATTTAAACGAAAAAAAATACTTGTTTTATTCTACAATAAATAGAATCTTAAATTCGTATTTATGTAAAATTAAATTTATTATACTCGTTGAATGATTTATGTGCAACTCGCCAATATTCAATTCATCTAATATTTGACTTCAAAGAACAATTGTTGCCATTGCTTACTTTTTTAGTGTTTTTATTTGACCCGGTTTTTGTCAAGTACAGTTTCCTTCGTTAAGCTGTTGATCTTTTGTTTACGTTTCCACGCTTACTTTGTTTTTAATGTTAACTGACTGTATGTGTGGGGAATGTGATGGTGTTTTACGCCCTGGTCATTTTTTTAAAAACAAAATAAGTCACATATCGGTGAAAAATTTGACCATCGCCCCTCCCCTTCACTTACCGATGTGTTAAGACAACAATTTATACTTGTAAACGCTTCACTAGTACTGAAATCAGCATCAATTTTACTGTGTTACACCTTGACATTTTACCATTATAGGTAACTAATAAGAATATTTTTTCAGTTACTCATTGAGTACAAAATAAATTTAAAAAGCTTTCATTCAATGAACATAATTTTAATAGATTTTATGAATATTTAGAGAACATTCATTTATTACATAAACTACGACAATTTATCGTTTGGTTAAAGTTCGAAGTAAATGGGTTTTATTAATATTTTAGTTGTTTTCATAAAATCAGACATGCCTTTAAAATCAATTAAGAAAAGAAACGTAAAGGAACTTTCTATAAGGGCTTCAGATACCTCGTGTTAACATACTATATTTATCGGAACTGCATTGAACGTTTAAAATTTTCATGGACAGCATAAAAATGAATAAAAAAATTTATGACCAATTTAACAGTATACTTTGCTAACAATACAACAAAACTTTATTGCGTCAAGTTTACAAAAACTTAATATAGCAAATACAAAGTTAAGTACATATTACACAATATGGCTATAAATTAATGACATTCTTTTATGGAGGAACAGACACTAAGCACTTAAAGACCAAGAAACCACCAAAATTTCTTGTTCCTCCGATATTTTCTATCCTCGTCTTTGAACGTCATCCATAGTGAAAAGTTTACCATCAATGTAAAGTTTAGCTCGTACTTATTTGGCATTTTTACTCTCGTGCTTGGCCTTTTTAACATAGGCATTAAAATTTTCCTCCGTCTTAAAATCGCCGCTCGGAATTGTTCCGACATTCCGAAATTAGTTCCTTCAAGTTGTCCGCCCATCTGGATCACTGAATTTTGCAACAACTGGGCGATGGCCTGTTTCACAATCATGTTTTCCGAATCTAAATTTGAATCAAATTTGATTAAATATTTGAACACCACAACGCCCCTGGTGTTAGAAATGATTGTCAGTTTGCTTATCAAAGGGGAATGGTTTCTCCGGGTACTACAGTTTCCTTAATAATCTAAGAATTTTCCGCCCCAAAATAATATAAAAGGTCTTGGCTAAAACAAATAACACTTTCACTCCACTGAAATAGTTTTAACTATCATACTTGTATTTTTGAGGTAATTTATATTAAAAACTTATCATGATTACCGACAATGAAAAATTCTATCGTTTAATTTGCTGAATTTTGCTTGTCAAATTTGAGTTATATATGTTAAAGATTGATAGAAACTTAGTTAAATATTTCTATGATAGGATTAGTATTCTTTACATGGTGCCACAAATGTACCAATCTCCATTAAAACACGAAAATTGACATATCGTGTTTATTTTTCACGCACAAAATCACAAAAAAGTCGATGGTCTGCATATACATTCTTCGCAATAGAAAAACATGAAATTAATATACTCTGCTTAACTCATTGATGAAGAAAATGAAGAAATAAATATTTCTGATATAATAAAGACATCTTTGGAGAATTATTTTCACAATGGAGATTATCTGAATTTACTGGCAAGTTGATGTGACTATATATATATATATATATATATATATATATATATATATATATATATATATATATACTATGCATTAAAATTATTTTATTCTACAACATTTGTACCGAAACTGATTCAATCCGTCTATCTTCCCATATATGCATTTAGTTTTTACTTTTAACGATGACCGTTAAAATCTTCTCTTATCCTTAGTACACAATAAAGACGTAGGAATACTAACCACCATTATTTGTTGATCGGTTACAAAAACAAGTTGATTTTAAACGAAAAAATCATACGATTTAAGTTTAAAATTAAGGGTAAAGGAATTCCACCTGCGAAAAATTTTAGGCATTTCTTGCTTAATTTTTCTTGTCAAAACAAATGTGATTAAATATGGAAATAAAAGCATAATTTATTTATCATAGTATATATGTTTGTTTTTTAATTCTGATCACGACCACCTGTCAAATTTAAAATGACTATTTATGAAAAAAATGTGCGACTTAATTGCGATAATGTGAATTTTAAAAAAATCTATTTAAATATCTACCACTTGGCATAATAAATAAACAATTATCAGAGAAATTGATTTGAAGCTGAAAGACGTGTAGTTTCCTTAACATCCGCAAAAAGCAGCAAAAAAATCAGAGCAAGCTTTACCGATATATTGGTCGGGCACTATGTTGACATGGTTTCCAGTAATGATGCTAGAAGTAGATACTTTAATTATCACACCTATCAAACTAGTTGAATCTATAGCTAGTTGATCAAGTTCTAAAATTTTTAAGTAAATCTTGTTTTGAAAATTTCATACATAATATCACCAATGCTTATTACATAATTATTTTCGAAATGTAAATTAAAAACGTCTTTGGGATTCAATGTAAATTTCTTAGTATTCACTAAGGTCCGACACAGATGATAATGTTAGATGTCTGAACATTGTTTGAAAGGTACTTTTACAGAAGGTAATGTAATATGCCAAGAGATCAGACACAGAAGCTTATGCTAAATATAAGAACTGTTTGAATATGTCGGAACATTGTTTGAATAAATAGACGGTTATGATTTATTTCAAAATACTATTTGGGTAGGTACTTCACAGAAGGCCAGTTTGTACATCATGATCAGAATCATGTTTGAATAGGTCTGAGGCAAAGGTTATGTCATATTTAAACACATCGGTCTAAAGATACCATCAATAAAATATTATAGTCTTTGATAGACAACATTTGTTTTGTGTTTGGCAATATATATTTTTAAAAAACAATCGGTATACCAATGGGAACAAATTGTGCATCTTTACTTGCTGCTTTCTTTCTTTATTCATATGAAACGTATGGCTTGTTCCAAACATGGAGACTTTCTACAACGGAGAAAGCTGCTTACAAATAATTTGTTGACTCGGGGATATTGCAAGCCTAGGCTTATTAAGGCCCTTAAAACGTTTTATGGCTGTCGTCACAATATTGTTGATAAGTATGAAGTCATTGTATCCAAACTTAAACTAGATATATTTGACGTCTCAAAGTTTCGTGTTTTTTTTGTTCTCAAATTTGATTAAAATTGCACGTGACGGGTGTAGCCAATTAGACAGGAGGTGCTTCCCCTTCCGGAAACCCGGACTCACCGGTGTTTAGTCTATTGAGACAATTGCCTTATATATATATAAACTTCTGTGAAAACGAATTGAAATTATTATTTTTTTATAAAATCACCCTCTTTTTTCAACTTATTAAAACAGTGGTAATGATGAATAATATAAATTATGTGTAGGACTTACTCAAACATTATTCCGATAACTAAAATAAGCTTCTGTTTCTGGCCTTTTCAAACAGTATATCGATATATAACATATTGAACACAGTGTGCCTTTATTATAAAATACATTGATTGGTATATATCAGAACATTGCTTAAACAGGTACAATATTAGATTATGTTCATTTGGACAGTCGCTTCAAAACCTTCAAGGAACCGAATAACTTATAGTCACTTACTAGACGTTCTATAGCCTTGAAAGAATTGTGGAGTAAAATCTAACTGTAACAACAATGATAAATAAATCTTAACACATTATACTTAACATTGCGTTCTATGAATTCTGATGCATAAAAACGACAAAAGTTACAAAGATAAATATATTTTTCTATTCAAAAGAGGACACATTGTGACATTACAAGAATACGAATTGTCGACATTTACGAGGGATTTAATGTTGGACCTTTTTGATCATTCATCCTATTAGTTAACAGTCTTAGATTTACCCTGGATTATAAATATGATAATTATTATAACAAAGCCACAATGTGTTCAATATGACGAATACATACATACATAATTCATCAGGAAAGACAAATAAGTAATGTATTTATCACTCGACTAGAACCAGGGACTTTTCTTCTTAGTCCACAGCGATATAGAGAATCATCAAACTATATTCAATCAATGTTATACATAGTCCAAGGATTATAAACTTACCAAATCGGACTGACCCTGAACAAAATGGCAAATTTTACAATTCAGTTAAATTAAAAGATATTTTTAAAGCATATGAATTAATCTATAACGTATAAAATGACAATTGTGATGTTTTGAAATTTCAATATTGAAATACTTGCAAAATACTTACAAAATAGTCACACTGGTATAATGGTCACACTACATTTCTATTGAAAATATTTGTAAATGATTTTTTTACTTTCAACCTATAACAGTATGAAGACATGATTAAATGATAGAAGAACTTGTAACGGATTTTTTGTTTAAAGTTTTCCAAATAAGTTTGAAAAAAAATCAAATGTAATTGTTATTTTCATGTCTACTGAACAGAGGAAAAAAATCGTTAATTAAGACGAAAGAAATCTGATTTCAATCAAGCAATTATATTTTAAGACATTTATAGACTGTCCTTTTAACTTTTGTAAAATTGAGGAAAAAAACCTATACGAATTTGTAATTTGCCATAAAGGAATTCTATGTAACATATCGTTAATAGCACAATTGCCTTTAATGTCTGATTATAATGTAAATTTCTTGTATATTTTTTATGTCATACGTCTTTTGTATGCTACTTTTAATATTGTTTTTATTAAATGTTTTAAGACTATACAAGTATTAGATTTGATTGAAGAGCTATAACTTTTCTTAATTCGTGATGGATGTATGATATCGTTATTAGTATTTACTACGTATATACATATGCGAAACAAGCAATTAGCATAGCATCAAAGACACTGTTTTTATAAAAAAAAAAATTAGTTTCTTAATACTTGTTCCTTTTGATCTTAAAGAATTCATGATTATTTGAAAACCGCAAAATTTAGTACACACACACACACACACACACACACACACACACACACATATATATATAACACAATACACACGCGGCTACATAATAAAGAAAAGTCGCACATTCTGAGACAACTATTACTACAGACTTTGGACTTTGGACGGGTACTGGAATATTCGCAGTGTAACGGAAGAACCACAACCATTCATATTATTTATCATTTAAACTTGAAAAAAGCCTTATTTAAATAAGAATAAATCAACAACCAAACCATGTATGTAATCTCGAAAACTTTTTGAAATTATATTTATTTAATTTCATTTTAGTGTTACAGTTATCAGAAAGTTAAAACAAAAATGATACTTACTTCCAATTTCAAAGATTTTCTGAGAGTACAAACATTGTCTAGAGAACAATTTCCCCGAACAATTATTCTTCACGAATTCGTTATATATTCGTTATATTTATAACATGGCATTTTGTGACATCTGAATAACAAACAAAAACTGAAATATGTTGAAAGTCTCAAAATTAAATTTTTGTTCAAATATTTTCGCATTACCCATTGATAACAACTGCAGTCATAACTGTACACACGACAATTAAAAAAAACATTAGTTTCATGTATCAAATGACTTTCTTTCAAAATTCGGGAACTTCCTTTATTGGCCACCCAGAAAGTTTTTAATTCTGTACCACAATAAAACATTAACCATCAAAAGTAATTTTCTTATTGCTATTGTGTTTCCGATAATTTTTGGTCAGCTCTGAACTAGAGACATCAATGGGATTCCTTAAAGGACAAATAGTTGCTCAGAAATGACCAATGTCCAAGAATAACAATTTGACGCTTGTATTATTGCAGGTGCTTACAGGGACATCGTGTGTTTGCAGGTGTTTGAACGTGACCACTCAACAAAAATACATTCTTACGCTGATTGTTAATTACATTTTTTCTAAAATGAAAATTGATATCCTGATAGGACAGATTTGGAAAACAGTTGAAACTTTAAATACAATGTTGAAAATATAAATTTTTAATTATTTTTTTAACTCGTTTTAGTTTAGTCACCTTGGGTGTCTAAAACCTCGTGATCAATTCACACGTATTTTAACGTATTTTTAATTATATTATTAATTAATTGATTTATTATGATCAAGATCTAGATATTGTTTTTTTGTGATTTATTCATGTTTTTTTGGAAACTGTACTGTCATAAATCTATTATAAAAATAATCTTAAAATATAGATTGTCAGTTTATTTTTTACTTCATAAACGGATTTTATAATCGATTTAATTGATTTTTTCTTTAATCTTTTTATTCAATTTTAAAAATGTATACAGTCTTATACACGATTTATTTTTAAAGAAGTGAGACGGGATTTGATGTGTTTTATTGGTGAAACCAATATTGTAAAATATTAGTTTGCATTAGAAGATAGAAAGTTTGTACTTAACAATAGCCAAAGCACCCAAAAAAATACAAAAAACTGAAATAATAATAATAATAATAATAATAATAATAATAATAGAAGGCCAAAGCAACCAAAATAAAAAAGTGAAAAATAGGAAAACACAACACCAGATAAATGTTACTAGCAAAGAATTATTCATGTAATGAAAGAATAAGCAAAGCAACCAAAATAAGATAAAACGTGAAAAAATGTTTAAACCTACTAGTGTTATAAAAGTGAAAGCAACAAAGTGGAATAAAAAAAAAACAAAACTTAACTAATGTGTTAGGATAACGAGAGCACAAAGTGAAATAATAAAATATAATAATGATAAGAATAAACAAAACAAAATTAATACCAGCAAAGAATTGTCAGTGTAAGAATAGCGAAAGCAACAACAAAGTGAAATAATAATAATAATATAATAATAATAAAATAATGATAAAAAAATAATAATAATAATATAATGATAAGAATAAAACAAAACAAAATTAATATCAGCAAAGAATTGTCAGTGTTAGAATAGCGAAAGCAACAACAAAGTGAAATAATAAAATAATAATAATAATAAAATAAAACAAAATTAATACCAGCAAAGAATTGTCAGTGTAAGAATAGCGAAAGCAACAACAAAGTGAAATAATAAAAATAAATAATGAATAAAACAAAACAAAATTAATACCAGCAAAAAATTGTCAGTGTAAGTATAGTGAAAGCAACAACAAAGTGAAATAATAAAAATAATAATAATGATAAGAATAAAACAAAACAAAACTTAATACTAGCAAAGAATTGGTTCATTTTTAGCTCTATGTTGTTAACCAATAAATTATACACGAAATGGGTATTATATTTTATATGTTTCTAACGAAAACTTTGTCAAATGAGTTAACTTGACCTATGAATTAAAATTGCGTTTGAACGAAAACGCTAAACCGTTCTGACGAATTAGCCGTTAGTTCAAACAAATTTTGACTATTATTTTTTTCATTGGTCTTGTACGCTGCCGTGTTAAAGGTTCTGTTCCAACATTGTTAAAATCATAGTAATCTGAGATGTACTTGAAACTACTCATAGAAAGCAAAAACATTTGCTAATAACTTTGATAAAAAAGCAGAAAATTCGTAAACACGGTCCTGTTTTCTTTAAAGTCCACGCTGAAGAAGGATAAACCCCCTTACCAAATGCTGCACGTGTTCGCTCGTCTTTTTAATCACATGTAATTATTATGCTGTTGTAAATTTCAAATAAGGTGACAAAGAAAAATAGTCTTTTTAGGATTCATTGAATTAAAATGTTACATTTAATTAAAGATAGATAACTTAAAAATATGTTAAATCAAAGAACCAAAAAAGGCGTTTTTCGTTTGATATATTCAAGTGTTGATGGATGATATCGTGACCATAATTCGTTTATTTGCTTTTCAACCCTTACCTATCCGGAATAGACCACTCTATCAACTATTCAGGAAAATGATATGTCCTTGAACCAACTGCAGGTAAACAACAACGAGACACATCACAGCGTTTCTTTCTCCAGGCAGAAATCTAATCGTGGTTCTGAAGCGGTCAAAAACCTGGAAAAAAGACGAATTTTAAAATTTGAATCCTCGTGCATAATTTATTAGAAAGGCAAAATTACACGCGAGTTAGGTCATGTACCTGAAAAAGTTTGTGAATATAAAAAAAAAAAAAAAAATAAATAAATCGTAATATTAAGTCAAGACATAGTAGACGTATGTACAATTACACAGCTCAAGATCAAGTCATAATATCAGTGACGTACTAGAAAAAGGTTCAATAAAATATTTCTAAATGGTGATAGTTTTTTTTTTTTTTTGAAAATTGACCCCAGTGTCTGAAATTAATTTGTAAAACAAATAATCTACGATTTAAGTTTTTTTTGTACCGTAAAACATATCCTTCGATTGAGTTTTTTTATAGCTCAACTGGCGATAGCACGTAGCGTCCGTGCGTCCGTGCATGCGAAAACTTCAATCTTCTTCTCTGAAACAACATAACCAAATGACACCAAATTTGATGTGGAAGGTCACTAGGTAGAGTAGATTAAATTTTGTGATTTTCAGCCGATCCTAAATCGATGAACGCTGTTACTATAAATAAAAAAAAGGAAACTGGCGATAACATATTTATTTGTTGATCAATTTGGTTCAAATTTGGTATATGGAAGTAGAACTCTGGCCATTTCATAGATTTAACATTTAATATATTTAACATTTAATATATTTAACTTTTAATATATTCAACGGGGTTTTCCGGTTTTTCATTGCCTTGTTATTGGCAAATGAAACAAATGAAACCAAAATTGATGTGTGAGGTCCCTAAGTGGGCTGGTTGTCTTTTTTTCCTTTTCTTTTTTCTTTCTTTCTTTGTTGTTGTTGTTGTAACCATGTT